>CM055904.1:13746855-13804355 GCA_029582155.1 Panopea generosa
CTCAAAGATTAGCGTTATAATAAAAGATGATAATATGCATGATAAGGTCAGTTCTACAACTGAAAAATTATATTATAATAATGTTTATAGTGAACATTTGTTTATTGCATTAATATATCAAGATAAGAATGCATATTGTGTTAATGTAAAAAACATTATTTTTTCTATTCATAATCAATAGAAAACTCAATGGTAATATACTTTATTACGTATTCGAGCAGTAGTACACATTTAGGCAATAGGTAGCCATGTGGTGATTTTACGCGCCACCTGTTAATGATATATCTGCGAATATGTTGATATAGATTGTTTGTTTTCTATTGTTTGTTTTTTTTTGTGGGAAGGGGGGCGGGGCGGGGGTGCTAGTAATAGTAATAAGATCAATAGTTTCTGGCTACACTTCTGATAAGTAATACATAATTTAGCATACATATAATGTTAAATATTCAAAATGAAAGAATAACTTTAAATAAACATTGATTAAATTCATTTAATATTACAATTTCCATAAAGAAAATTGTAATATATTTTATTATATATTCAAGTAATAAAGTGTGTTTTGACCTTCCCCAATATCTGGTCCGGCAAAATGTTGTTATACGGTGATTTTTTTATCTTAATGAATATTGTTAGAAGTTTGTCACGTGTGTATTGCACTGTGCCATATACCGTATTATGTATTTTGTCTTCATGGGGTTTAAAGCATTTTGAAATATTTTGAATAAAACTATCAATCTACCAATCTTTATCTTAAAGCCTCATTAAACTCCCAAATGCCCACTTTTTGATAATGACAAAAATGATTGTAATCAAATGTGTTTAAAGTATTGCTAAAACCATTCCTGTAGACCTCTTAGTGATCGTTTTAAAAAAAAAGCGAGAAAATAAATAACTTCGGTCTAAATGTGTGTTTCTTAGACACAAGCGGAGCGAATTTTTAACTTTTGTTTACATTTTTGTAATTCCGTAATGGCTCGGTTGCTTTCCGACTGTATCTCCGCCAGTGTTCGAAAATTCACAATGCCTACTGCAGTAAGATATGGGGTTCATTAACAAGATAAGCAAAGTTTTGTCTTCGCTAATATTATGTATCGTTATTGGGATTATTTTTAAATATATTGATGTCTGCAATAAAACTGCATCGAACGTTGTTCGCATTATATTATTTATACGCACTGAAAAACAATGAGTACAGAATACTAGTTTGGTCTAGAAACTCTTGCTTAGGATCCTCCTTTGCATATACGCGTGATACTATCGCATGCGCTATTACGTCACATATCACTTTATCGCAGTCACTTTTGAGAGGCTATCAAGGATGGTTAGTTTAGTATAGTTATTAAAAAAAGTAATTTTATATTTAATCTATATAACATGCAATAAATTAGCTCGTGGGTTCCAGTTCATCAGTACACTGAGGGGAATAAAGGGGATGTTCTTAAAATCTATCTAAACGCAAGCAGTAATTTAATTTATTTAATTTTTTAACCGCATCGCCTTCAGTTCCCAATACTATGTTTCTCTCTGAAGTGAATTGAACATATATTACCAAAACGACGCATTTCCGAACAAGATTCGTAAATCCCCGTTTTCTGACGAAGGTGTTTATCGGAAAGAGACGAACATTAATTTGTAAACAAAACCCGTTCTTAATTATGTATTAATAATGTGCTTTATATTTATATTTTTTGTGCAAAGTCTCTCAGTGATCAAATAAACATGTATTCTATCATCTGGAAGAGTAAAAACTGACTTAAATTAAAACAAAAACAAAAAAAACATTTCTGAAGTTTAATGAGCTTTTTATAGTGTATTGAGTAATCAAGGTTTGTAGTTCAATGTCGGGGTACGATAAGACGAGTATCAATGCCGGTGAGTTCTTTGGCACGCGGGTTTCGCCTTTTTAGTAGCAGTGGTTCAATTTTAACGGTGGTAAGTGACCCTGATTATTGCTCATATCAGTGCTAGACGCACATTAGCTTTGCAAGTCACTGACTACTTGCCCACACATCCATAGGTGGGCTGAAGCACACCTTTTATGCGTAACGCCCACACACACTGTGACCAAGTTGGGATTCTAACTCTAAATAACTACATTCATCAAACTTATCATTATTATTACCGTTACCATTGGTATTATTATCATTTGTTCTTGTTATTATTATTATTATTATTATTATAATTATTATTTCATTTGTTTTTATTATCATTACTATTATTATTATTTATTTATTATTTTTATTATTATTATTATTATTACTATTATTATTATTATTATTATTTTTATTATTATTATTATCATTACTATTATAATAATTATAATTATTATTTCAGATGTTATTATTATTATTATTATTATTAATATTATTATTATTAAAATTATTATTATTATGATCATTGCTTTTATTATTATTATAATTATTATCATTATTGTTATTATTGCCATTTTTATGATAAGTAGTAGTAGCAGTAGTATTATTACTAGTAATGTTTTTCGCTTACTCCGTAATTGTTCTTTATAGCAAGCAATTGTTACATATAGAGAACTGTTTTAAGAAGACACATATGCGCTCTTGATTTAGGCACAACTTAGGCACCCATAAACTTAAGTAGAACATTCAACACTCGTCGTTAGTGGAGACACCATCTGAAGAAAAATATTGGTGATTGCGATTTATACGCTCTCATGTAACCGTAACAACACATATTAACGTCATATATTTACACGTATTATTGTGCACGTGAAGTACAGTTATTCTATTCATTATGCTAAATACTCGAGAATTCTTTGTTTAGTGCCACAAATCCACTTGTACCGCCTATTTGTTAATACGACACATACCGTTCAATTGCTAGTGCTGCGTAAACATTCATCATTCTTCTTGCTACACTATTATCAATTATGCCATATATTTGCATCAGCACGAAACCGTAGCTATAAAACGATTTATCTCACAGCTAGTTTTACTATATCAAGATAAGAAACATCAATTGTATTCTTCCACTCTTCTCATATTTTGTTTTATAATCACTAACACACATGTAGCCGAGTTGTTTAGGGCACCGTAGTGCCGTGCCCGATTACGCGTCTGACTATCAATCCAGAGGTCGTGAGTTCGAATCCCCGCCCGGTAATAGTCTACGTGATACTTAATATACGACATTGTATCTCATAATCATTCGTCTCTCACCGCTGATTCAATTGGAGAAGTTATCAGTTAATTGCGGAGATGGGGTGTGCTCGAGTGACTGGTCAACCTTTCAGGATCCCAGGAAACAGTGGTTAGGTTAACTGATCGTCTGTTAGCCCTCGATGGCATAAAAATGACGCTTAATATTCAATAAATCAATAGTAACTAAAGCGGTAGAGCGGTGGTTCTGCTTAGATTATTTCTGAGGTCTTTCTCAATAAAAAACAGATATGTCATTTATATATAAACTGCAATGTGTTGTCTAGAAAATGGCATTGAACCTCATTGACAAACAAGAAAGTAATGTTTCCGTAAAACGCGACAACGTTGAATTAAGTGCACGGTGTCTTTTTGCAAAAAATCGTACATACGGCATTAAATTCAATTATATTTCTTCTATAATTCAAAATAAATAAAATTTAAAATTCTTAAAAAAAGGCATTTTTTTCTATGGTATAATTTGTTTCGAATTTAGAAAACCGTTTTTACAATTATTTCTTTCAATTTTACGTTGTTAGAAATCACGAACTTAAGCAAAACACGAAATGTGTTAAAATAAAAAAAAAATTCATTTCACGATCTGCAAATCAGTATGCAAAAGCATGATTATACGTAACATATATATCATACTGGAATCTTAAAGATAAGGAAGAAATTATATTAACTTTCATGCCATCTACCATGTTACCCTAAGTAACGTGTGCTTCATGTACGAAATCCCACAGTACCTGTATTAACGCCGCATGCTGCTTTTATTTCTCAGCAACTACCAGTATAGTATCGATTTATGTCTCGATAAAACGCCTAACTGACTTGTTTTCTACTGTTTTACAGCAAGACTAGTCGCCTCAATATTGAATTCGTAACATATAAGACAATTTCTTGGGGCGCAAATATGCATTAGAACGTGGAACCAAACAGTGAACTCCTTATAAATGAATAAAAAACAGAGTGAGAATTTCATTTTTTTTCTTATCAGAGATACCTCTCTATATTAGTTACTTAATTACTTATTTATTTTATCTCGATTGTGACACAAGTAACAGCTTTGGATGAAATCACGCTCAATGTCCTCCTGGGTAGAACAAGTATTAAGCATGTGCGGATACGGTGGCTTGCTGAAAGGACACCACACATTGCCTTGCCGGAGGATCCAACCAACGACCTTCCGAGCTTGGGTCCGATGCTGTACCGCTGGACCAGATAACTTATAGTGGTTAATCAGGATGCACTGATAATGATCTTTGATATATGACCGTGTGGCCAGCTACGTGACAGCATCCCCAACATGCACAGCCGTGCAGATTTGGCAACATTTCAACTTGACTGATGGTGCTAACGTAAAACTACATTCAAAAAACACTTGCCATGTCATACAATGACCATCCTATACATGTATAATACTGTCCAGTCGTGTTCATACTGAATATTACGGTTATGCAACTGAGCACTAAAACTAACGTTAAAGTAACGACAACTCAATTATTTAATATACAAATGGGTACAATTTAAAAGAGGGATAAAATACGTGAACCAATGAACCAATGAAGCAATGAACTTGTGATCAAAGCGGGGAATCATAGTAAGATGAGTAAATTATGTATACTGCCGTGTTGCATATAAACCTACTTTACATCGCCACAGGTTTTCCATATGGGCGATGCCCCCAGAATAGTGTCAGTCGTTTTAGGTATGTGCAATCCATCGTAACTTTCTTCGGATTCTTTATCGTGCTCGGTGTATACATGTATTACTGTCACGCGGGTCATCGGTTCCAAATCCTATCCTAATAATTGTTTGTATTTTAGTTGGCCAGCCCAGGAAATCGAGCCCGCAGCCCCGAGACTAGAAAAAAGCACGTGCGCTATCTACTTAAAACTCTACTGCCTAGACAAACACCCGATCAAGTACACTGTATATCGAGTCCGAGAAACCGGAATAATCCCACCTATGGGCCAACCCGGAGTTACATACTAACAGCATTCTTTTCGGTGGTATGTATTGTTCATGACAAAAATAGTATAATTATAATACTGGTTTGAGAATGCGTCTTAACAATAACCTTCGAGCGAGCATTTAGCATGTGTACGCGCGTATCAAACATAGCACATATTGACAGTAATTCACACCTTGCCACTGTTTAGACTAGCCCTGTAATCATAATGGTAGATCAATAAATATTGACTTGAGATCATTCGATTACAGCTTGCCGTTAATCAGCTTGTTAAATAATGTATTATCATAGGCCACATCTCATATTATACGATAAACACATATTCGCGATACACCCGACCACTGGCGTTAGTTTATAACGTAGCGCATGCTTGTCCTGTGGGCAGACCCCAGCATGCTTTACATGTGCTTGTATGCTATTATAGCATGGCAAACAGATAGGAGTTCATGGAAGATTGAATCCAAATTTTTCTTTAAAGTCACTCTATTTTGAGTGACATGTCAAAAAAGTAGCAGTAGCAGTATCAGTAGTAGCAGCAGCAGCAGCGGCAGCAGCAGTAATAGAAGTAGCAATACAGCTTTTTTCAAACGCCTTGATCGCGTTAAAGTGGACTGCTTTATGTATTAATTAATTAATGAATTTTAAAAAAATACAAATACGTACATTTTTAACATAATATTTTGCTATTAAAAAGTACTTAAGAATCGACAATTCTGAGTATGTGTCCATGTGTAGAAATAGTAGTAGCAGTAGCAGAATTAGTAGTAGCAGTTGCAGTAGTAGTAGTAGTAAAATTTGTTGTAATAGTATAAATATTAGTATGATTATCGTCTGATGCGAACCAGAAAACAACCAGAACAGCATTGCTTATTCTGAATCACGTTTGCAAACGTTTGGTTAAAATGAATAATGTAAAAGTTAATTGGAAAAAGTCTGCTTCAATACAGAACACGTGGGAAAGTGTAAACACCGCGGGGCACGGAGCGCGTTTGTTTTAGCGCTGCAAATAAATGATAAGTTTTAAAGAAGAAGACTCGCTGTCAGACTTATCTTGGGAGATATCAATAGCAATGTTTATATAGATATATGTTCCTATAAACGTATATATGTGTTAAGTGATTAAAGAAATCCACAAAAAGCTACCGCATCACAAACAGCACTATCAAGGACTTGTATAGACTGTTAGTTGTATGTAAGCATAGATGTTTAAACATGTTTCGATCCTTCAAAATTATCTTGAATTAAAGATATTGATGTTTGAAGGAAAATTTATCGTAATTTTTCGTTATTTTAGTTACGGTATACAAATTTTGTAATCACAAGTACTTCAACATTTTCAAACATAAATTGCTGGGAATAGTATTGTTTTGATGACGATTTCTTTCTGTAATGTAAGAATTTTGATTTGTGTTCCTGAGATGAATGGATGTTAAGATAATTGAAAACGAGATATTGCAAAATGTTGCGTGAATACGCGAGCGTTCACAAAATCTCAATCAGTTGCCTTTCCTCCTCTATATCATTCCTTGGTGCTATGGTACACGTTTTGTCTTAACTTAATGTGATGAAGAAAATTATTTCTCTTATTTTACATAAAGCATTTTATAAGAATCTTTGGATGCGTAGAACTGGGGCGGATTTTTTTTTGGGTGTGAAAGTGATAGCTGCATAACATTGCTCAGTTGTAGACGAGTCATTAATACAGTCACTGTATTAGTTTGAGTCATCGTCCCAGATATGATGCAAAGACAATGTAGAAACGGTGTGTCTTTGGGGATTTTTTTCCGGTTTTTGGTAAAAAAAGCGAACTACTGCCTGTGTATAGCCACAACAATAGCCGGAGAACATACGGTACGGTTGCAGTAAAAATACACTTTCACATAATTAAATAGTAACTCAATGGGCGCGGAAACCAGATTAGTTCGCTCGCCAGAGGGAGCAATAATGCTACTTCCGATTTTACAAAGCGTCGCGATAGTTGATGAAATGAACCAATTTGCTCCTGTAGTCATCATAGCCTATATTCTTACTCGCCTAAAATTAACAATCTATCATGAAATTGATAGTGGCATTTTTAATGACAAACTACATCCATTAAAACTAATACCAAACGTCATATCCGGTTACATGTACCGTTTTACGTATGTAACTGACACTGATTGGCCAATAACTACCATACGTTCTGTTTGTGTTTTTATTTCATTTCGACAAGCGAGAGGTCAACCTATTACCGACCGATTACGTCAAACCATTGGCCAATAAAGCAAGACAATTAGAGCATGAAACAGCGCCATCTTTTATAACGGTTTAAATCAATTGATCCAATAGTGCAAACAAGGAAAGACCATCTGGTCGCCTATTATAGTATTATTTTACAACTAAAGACAACGTACGGGTCAATATGCGCATTTTGTTTTCCAATAAATTGGTTTTAACGTCCATTAAACAAACGAACACTCCAGAGCAGTAAGTGAAAAATCAATAGAGAACCCCGCACAGCGCGACGTAACTGCAGGTCTATAATCACGCCACCTGCATGGACCAGGTAAATAAAACCATCAAGTAGTTATTGGCTGGTATTTTTGTTTTATTTTATGCTCTTTTGGTGAATTATAGAGGTTCTTCAGTGATTTATTTTTGATAATTTCATTGTTGAAATCAGTGAAATTATTAAGGGCACTTTGTCCGCATTCCATCTTAAAAGAAAAATGTATGCTACTTTTGAAATAAAATATGTTTAAAACCAAAACAAATAAAAAAAAAGTAGTTGAATTTAGTGAACTCGTTGGCATGCTGGGTCATGGTTTAGTAGCCAGTGACCGTGCCACTTCTATGCTTACTCGGTGAAATAAAAACGATAATTCACTGAAACCAACAATTATCAATGTGATTGGGCGGGGTATCATACCATGTGTCAGTATCATGATACTCCAGTGTGACAGCATTTAGAAAACTGTCTCAAGCCGGTAACAGGACCGAAAATTTAAATATCATACAATACAATAAGAACTTAAAGTGTTAATGTCTATGATTTCGTTTTACTGGATGAATGAAAGAACTATTTTCAGTATTTATTGAGTTCAGCCAATGCTGGTTCAACTCAGTATCTGGGTAAATTGTACTCATATTTTACCGGGGCCCCATTGTGGTGTGTAATAGTTGTTTCTTGATACAATTAGGGCTCGGTTAGCTCAGTTGGTATCGCACTTGACTATCAATCATTAGCTAGGGCTTATCAGTTCGAAGATCCGCCAGGTCACAGTCACCGCGATGATCGATATACAACATTGCGACTAGTTTTCATTCTTCTCTCACCGCTGATTGAAGTGGGAAAAGTGTCAGTCACTAAGAGAGATGAATGCTCTCGAGTACTTGTTGACCTTCAACGATCCCACGAAAGAGTGGTTATGTTAATTGATCGTCTGGTAGCCCTCGATGGTATAAAATGACGCCAAATGTTCAAATTAACGTATAACAATTTATTCATGAGACCAAACAAAAAAAAGCTAGATCCACATACTATGGTACAAACGCAAAATAGAAATATGAGTTCAGATCACATACTTTACACAGCATCAGTAGTACTGGAAGCTTCCTCGCTTGACGCTCAGCATTTAGAAGAGAGTTCTAGGTCTGGTCGGCCAGGTGTCAGTATAATGTGACTGGGTGGGGTATCAAACCATGTGTCTGCGGCATGATACTCCAGTGTGACAGCGCTTAGAATACTGCCTCAAGTAGACACCGTAGCGATATGACTGAAAAATTGTTGAAAGCGACGCTAAACACCATACAACAACAACAACAACAACAACAACAACAACACAGCACCAGTCGGGCTTATCAGCAATTGTGATGTTTTATAATGAATCAATTTGAATGCGTTTAAAAACAATTGGCCGTGGTGAAACAGCGGGCATGCCAAGTGAAATAGAAGATGTATAAGCGGAAACGGTTGCCAAAACTTCCCCAAGCATATCGAGAATTTGGCAACAATTAACTTATCTGCCGGGTGAAATGACTTATATTTGTAGTCTCCGTTACGGAACATCATCAATAAACTAACCATTGCCCATTCTACATGGCATTGAAACATCATACCCCAGTAGACGTACCATACACATTAAAATACCACAGCATTTTGCTCACCCTTAACATCGTTTCAATTTTGGAAAGGGGGTGGGGTGGCAAAGATTACTGGTTTAGCATCATCTCGTGCCATCGACGGCCAACTCATTTTGAACAGGCAAATCTTCAAAGTTGCCTTTACGCCATGAAATAAATTAACGTTGATTTTGACTATTCCGGATTTGAGTATCCCTAAATTTAATGACATTGTAGAAATAATCATAAGTGTCAGTGTTGGGGTAAATTAGAATATTAATTAGGAGTATGTATGTATATAATTATGTGTGTGTGTGTGTGTGTGTGTGTGTGTGTGTGTGTGTGTGTGTGTGTGTGGGTGTGTATATATACATGTATATATATGTACACACACATATATCATATATATATAGACACACATATGTGTGTGTGTGTGTGTGTGTGTGTGTGTGTGTGTGTGTGTGTGTGTGTGTGTGAAACTAAACGTACAAATGATGCATCCTTATATTAACGGTTTAGTCAATAAAACAGGACTGTCTGCCTCGTTGTTGAATAATGACTGAAACGCGTACGCCTACGGAGAACGCAATTTGAGATAATCAGTAAAAAAACGCCACGAAAATGTTCATTGCTCATATCTGTTTATATATTACTCGTTAAACCTCTGTTTCATAGCATGTTCTTGTACAGGGTTTATACTTATTCCAGGTATCCGTGAACTCTCGTAAACTCACGTCCTATGTATACAAAGCTTAGGAGATCAAATGATATGTAATTTACAAGCTGATCACTACCGATTATATATATATTAAATTATATGACTTTCAGCTGTTTAAGAAAAGGAACACAGTTTTTTTTATGTGGAACATATGAGAAAAAGGTGCCGATTCCCACAGAGAAAACAGCGTACATGTACAAAATTATTAAAATAAGTGTATAATAAAAAATTAAGAGTGTACTGCAGTAAATGATTATCATCGTTACGTAAGGTGGTTGCTGTATCCGGGAAATGAGTGAATCGATCGGGGGTTACGACTTAACCAAAACGTAAAGGTTGTTTTGAATAGGGCTTAACGCCATTTTCAACACATTTCAGTTTATATATGGCATATGTAGATGTATTGGCGGAGGAAGACCTCATTATGAACCCGAGTAAATCCACCGTCCTTCCGAAAGTAACTGGCGAACTTTCTCACTTAAAGCTTTTTGAACGATCGTGAGTCGAACCTACGACCTTGTCTATGAGAGATAAGTAATATTGATACGGCGCCTCGGATCACCAGTCCGCGTAGAACCCTTCACATAAAGGTTTTTTGTTGTCAAACATGAAGGTAATATTAAATAAAAAAAAAGAAGAATGATAATAATAATTAAGTCTTTATCTAACGAGTCAATCTTCCATGGAGCCCTCAGACATATATGCAATATTAACATCAATGCGCTAAGTAACACAGTCAAATGAAACACAAAACCAGTAATAATATAAGAAGTTATCCATCAATTTTATGTTCAATGATATGAATTATAAATGTAATTTAATAAATAAATTTGCAAAATGAACATACGGAGTGTGTTAAAAAGCGAATTTGCTACAAAACCGTATTCAATATAGATACGAAATTGGGCGATTGCATAGAGAGTATATATCTTTTTGGCAATGAAATTTTTATTCATGTGCTATATTTAATGTTGAAAATATTACAAAAATCCACATACGTTTTAACGCACCTCGTAGAACTTTGATATAACAATATATAGACAGTATATTGACAACGATCCTACTGAACGGTGCGGTAGTGCAGTGGATAGAGTGTTAGTAGCTAATTAGGTCACGGATTTGATCAAATTCAGTACGAGTTCCAACCAAGAAAATCAAAAAATGTACACGGCACTCATGTGCAATATTTCTACACGTCTGCAGAGAAAGCCAGCTGTACCGACGTTGCGATAGTTGCCGTGATCAAAATAAGGATAGTGGAGACGGGGTCCAGTGGTAAAGTATCGGCCCCCATGATCGGATGGACGTGGGTTCAGTACTCCGCCACGGCTATGTGTGGTGTCCTTAAGCAAGACACTTTATCCGCATTTCCTAAATAAAAAGCTGGTTAGCTGTTCCGTTCAGTATATGTCATATACAAGTTTGTATAACGCTATTCAATATTAGGACGAATATAATTATTAGAAATATAAAAGTAGCGGGTTAGCTGTTCCGTTCAGTATATGTCATATACAAGTTTGTATAACGCTATTCAATATTTGGACGAATATAATTATTAGAAATATAAAAGTAGCGGGTTAGCTGTTCCGTTCAGTATGTGTTCAAACCTGGCTACGGAAACATATGTAAATATTCGACCCCTTTGCACTGCAACTCTACAGACACACATCGCTTATAATATAACAGAATTACAAAAACTATATATTCCGTTATCTGTTGTAATTGAGTTGTATTCAATATAACGTGTCGTCTAGACAGTAGGTTTGTTTCTTTTCCTGATTTCTTTTGTAAGTGCTCCATTGATTGCATTTTATAAAATAAACAATTGAATTACACGTTTTGCTCCAACTTATCGCATGTGAATTTTTATATGACCGAGGTGCAGTCGTTACGATTTAATTACCATAAAGAGTGATTCAGTGAAGCTGCAGATCTACCTGCGGTAACAGATTTAAATTTACATTTGGTTAGTTGAGAAAGTGCGATAGGTGAAAGGTCAAATGGTCAAGCATCGGATACGGGATCGGGAGTCCGTGGGTTCGATACTCTGCCACGAACGTATCGCCCCATTGGTGCAAAAAGGTATCAAGTGCCTTCTTATTTCACATACACTTCGTACCTTATTGCACCAATGGGACGGACTATGGTGTGTCCTTGAGCAAGGCACTTTATCCGCATATGCTAAATCTACCTAAGGAAGGTCCGAACGTGATTTGCATAAGTTGTACGAACTATTTTTTCACAATCGATGTAAAATAAATAAGTTTAAGAATCAAGAGAAAGTGCGTTGGCTTTCAGTCTGTGTAGTAAACAATGATTATTCGATGTTTCAGAGTGTAAATTCTGGTACTCTATTTTATTTTGGCTGCAAGTCGTACGTAATACATTTGTTCTCAACACAAAATGTATTGGAATTTACAACACGTTATCAAGTAAAAGACATAGCGTGTTTCTATTCTACAGGCTATATGCAGCACTCGTTGTTAGTGTGTGGGAGGTGGGGAATTATTTAGACGAGAACGTTGACATCGCGGAGTGTCATCATCTTCATTGAAAATTTATAATCCAGCATAAAACATGTTTTCCTTATTCATTGATTTTTTTCAATAACGTGAAAGAGAAAAGGAAAATCATTTTTTACAGTTTTTATTGTTATTTTATCGAGTTAACACAATGGGATGGTTAAACGATTCGTAGCCACGAGCCAGCATGCCAATTTTATTTCGGTGTTAACGAGCGGAATTTTAATAGATATTTCAATAAAACTATAATATAAATGTTTCCTTTTTTTATTTAAAGATTGATCAGAGTGATATTATCATTTGTAATTCACCATTTATTAATATTCTTATACAGTGCTAACTAAAAAAAAATATCTTTAAAAATCGGTTGAATGCTTTTCAACTTGCGGAGAATTGTTAAAGGTACACATGTCAATACTATCAGTAATGCATTTTCAACCGATTTTTTTTCCTGAAAATTATGTACCTTGAAAATGCAAATATCGAATTAGAATATTTAATTTTGTATACAGACTCTTAATTGTGTTTCTGTTTTGGACAGGTGCATAACTCTTGTAAATGAAAGTAAGACATCCTGTTTCGCAGATATATATAATCAAATTTTACTTAATATGTAATAATATATTTTTTTTTTCTCGGTATTCTTGAAAATATTCCAAAGAAATAAAAACATTGTAGATTGTGTATCTTTAATTTTAAAACTAACGTGACTATACTTAGTCAATGCAGTAGTTCGAATCCCCGCCCCGTCACAGTCTCCGTGATGGTTGATATATGACATTGTGTCTCACTATCTTTCGTCTCTCACCGCTGATTTAAGTGGGAAAGTTATCAATTACTTGCGGAGATGGGGTGTGCTCTAGTACTGGTTAACCTTCCAGGATCCCGGCAGGAAACAGTGGTCAGGTTAACTGATCGTCTGTTAGCCCTCGATGGCATAAACATGACGCTAAATATTCAATCAATCAGTCCAATCAATAGTCTGGTGTTATAAAAACAACATGTAAGCGGTTTCTTAAAAATGAACTTTCTTATAGCAGTCTAGTAGTATAAATTAGGGATGACTATCTCCGTTTGGGTATACATGTTTATAGTAAATATGAACATGTGTAAAAATGATCGAATCTAACAATACCGTGTGTCGCTTTATAAAATCATGAATCAGCGTTTGTCATGTTTTTACCAAACAGATTTTCCACATTTGATCAATCTTTATTTACCACAACATTAACACCTTGTATTGTTGTGGGGTGCGTGTTCTAAAACAACAACAAATATGTTAAGCTTAAACATTAAAAAAAATACCTCTTATAGCACTTAAAATGCGGTAATACCTCTGGTTGAAATATATAAAGCAAAACACATTTGGCTGAAACATAGAATTAACACATGAAAGAGAAAACATTTCCGCCCGAATCATTAAATCCAAAACACCTATGCCTGAATCATAAAAGAAACACCTATGGCTGAATCATAAAAGTCAAAAACACGTCTGGCTGAATCATAAAACCCAAAACACCTCTGTCTGGATCATAAAAACTAAATCATCTCTGGCTGAATTATAAAACCCAAAAACACCTCTGCCTGAATCATAAAACCCAAAGCACCTCTGCCTGAATCAAAAAACCCAAAACACCTCTGCCTGAATCAAAAAACCCAAAAACACCTCTGCCTGAATCATAAAAGCCAAAACACCTCTGCCTGAATCAAAAAACCCAAAACACCTCTGCCTGAATCATAAAACCCAAAACACCTCTGCCTGAATCATAAAAACCAAAACACCTCTGCCTGACTCATAAAAGCCAGAACACCTCTGCCTGAATCATAAAAGCCAAAACACCTATGCCTGAATCATAAAAGCCAAAATACCTCTGCCTGAATCATAAAAGCCAAAATACCTCTGCCTGAATCATAAAACCAAAAACACCTCTGCCTGAATCATAAAAGCCAAAATACCTCTGCCTGAATCATAAAAGCCAAAATACCTCTGCCTGAATCATTAAAGCCAAAATACCTCTGCCTGAATCATAAAAGCCAAAACACCTCTGCCTGAATCATAAAAGCCAAAATACCTCTGCCTGAATCATAAAAGCCAAAATACCTCTGCCTGAATCATAAAAGCCAAAACACCTCTGCCTGAATCATAAAACCAAAAACACCTCTGCCTGAATCATAAAAGCCAAAATACCTCTGCCTGAATCATTAAAGCCAAAACACCTATGCCTAAATCATTAAACCCAAAACACCTCCGCCTGAATCATAAAAACCAAAACACCTCTGCCTGAATCATAAAAACCAAAACACCTCTGCCTGACTCATAAAAGCCAGAACACCTCTGCCTGAATCATAAAAGCCAAAACACCTATGCCTGAATCATAAAAGCCAAAATACCTCTGCCTGAATCATAAAAGCCAAAATACCTCTGCCTGAATCATAAAACCAAAAACACCTCTGCCTGAATCATAAAAGCCAAAATACCTCTGCCTGAATCATAAAAGCCAAAATACCTCTGCCTGAATCATTAAAGCCAAAATACCTCTGCCTGAATCATAAAAGCCAAAACACCTCTGCCTGAATCATTAAAGCAAAAACACCTCTGCCTGAATCATAAAAGCCAAAATACCTCTGCCT
This sequence comes from Panopea generosa, assembly GCA_029582155.1. NCBI lineage: Eukaryota > Metazoa > Mollusca > Bivalvia > Adapedonta > Hiatellidae > Panopea > Panopea generosa. The sequence goes on from CM055904.1 coordinate 13,761,973, forward strand.
GAATCATAAAAGCCAAAATACCTCTGCCTGAATCATAAAAGCCAAAACACCTCTGCCTGAATCATAAAACCAAAAACACCTCTGCCTGAATCATAAAAGCCAAAATACCTCTGCCTGAATCATTAAAGCCAAAACACCTATGCCTAAATCATTAAACCCAAAACACCTCCGCCTGAATCATAAAACCCAAAACACCTCTGCCTGAATCATAAAAGCCAAAACACCTCTGCCTGAATCATAAAAGCCAAAACACCTCTGCCTGAATCATAAAAGCCAAAACACCTCTGCCTGAATCATAAAAGCCAAAATACCTCTGCCTGAATCATTAAAGCCAAAACACCTATGCCTAAATCATTAAACCCAAAACACCTCCGCCTGAATCATAAAACCCAAAACACCTCTGCCTGAATCATAAAATCCAAAACACCTATGCCTAAATCATTAAACCCAAAACACCTCCGCCTGAATCATAAAACCCAAAACACCTCTGCCTGAATCATAAAATCCAAAACACCTCTGCCTGAATCATAAAAGCAAAGACACCTCTTGCTGAATCATGAAAGCCGAAAAAAGTTCTGGCTGAAACATAAGAATAAAAAGAAACATGACTGAAACATGTGCACGGAACAACATTTACATTTTAACAATACATTTAGTACTATTCTCTTATGATTAATTTTTTTAATCATAAAAACTGTTCCACTTTTAACTGTATATCGAATTTGAATACATCTTCTAACGTTTTAACCATGCTAAAACTATTTAGATAAATTTATATATAGTTTACCTTTAATTATCACGTGTCTTCTGTCTCTGACTTGCACGTGTTTTTTTTAATTATGAACACACTTGTTATATTACATCCAGGCCGGGATCCAGAGACTGGTACCTATTACATTACATCCAGGTCGGGGTCCACAGACTGACACACAGAATATAATCCAACTTTTTATACTTTTACAAGAAAATGCAGCAACCAGCGTCTCTAGCATATACTGATATTTCCCCCTATAAACATAATCTCCGAATTAGTAGTGCGCACAAATAAATATTGTCTCTAATCAATGAACAGTGTTCACTCTCAATTTCTGATAATCATCGTCTGAGATAATTTTGCTCAGAACCACTTGGCTCCGTGCTGATAAAATATGATAAAAAATCGCGCGAAAACGTAAATATCGTCAGGCGGTTCTACAGCACGTGGCCAGCATGTGTACCGGTGGTAAATAATACGAAATATGCAAGCGATGCTGAGACTGAAGTACTCTTTTAACAACGTTTCAAACAGGAAGACGATTATCAGGGAATTACCTTCAACATTGTATGGAAAATACCGGAAACTGCAGTAAATATCTACTCTCACTTGATTAGATATAAGTCTCTCTTTTATTGGCTGCGTGTTCGTATTTGGATATACACATATCTCACTTTTATTTGACATGTGTTGGTATTTTCATATATAAATATGTCTCACTTTTATTGGACGTGTGTTCGTTTTTTGAAATAAACATAACTCACATTTATTGCACACGTGTTCGTATTTTTATTTAAATACAATAATGTATAACTAACTTTTAATAGACGCGTGATCGTGTTTTGATATAAACATAACTAACGTTTATTACACGCGTGTTCGTATTTTTTTATAAATACATTCATGTATAACTCACTTTTAATAGGCGCGTGATCGTGTTTTGGTATAAACATAACTCACGTTTATTGGAAGCGTGATCGTGTTTTGGTATAAACATAACTCACGTTTATTGGAAGCGTGATCGTGTTTTGATATAAACATAACTCACGTTTATTGAACGCGTGATCGTGTTTTGATATAAACATAACTCACTTTTATTAGACGCGTGTTCGTATCATAGTACCACCATTGGAAAAAGGAAGTGCTTCGTGGGGTTGTCGCATAATGGCGGTTATAAATAATCCTCATTTCTTCTACTTTAAAATGCATTTTCCTTATTTTAATGTTCATTTTTTTTATTTGAATGGCATTATTGATGTATTTTGAACATTTTGATAGCGTTGCCATGTTTGAATTGTGAATTTAGAAAAAAAAATGGATGCTTGGAAATTGGGGTATGAATACATGATTTCGGAAGTCTACTTTCACTTTGTCACCAGTGTACACACTGAGCAGAAAAAAATCACTTATATGACACATGGCCCCTACTTTTCTCATCATATTTTGATAGTGCAGAGGTTGACAAACATTAAAACGTAGGTTTCACTTCTTTCATTTGGGTCTCTCTATGAATGACAAGCCTTTAAACTTTTATTATTCATTATAGAATAAAGAACAACAATAAATGGTGGGTTGACACCTTAACATAACTCACGTTTATTGGACGCGTGTTCGCATTTGATATAAACATAACTCAAGTTTATTTGACGCGTTTCGTGTTTTGATATAAACATAACTCACGTTTATTGGACGCGTTTCGTGTTTTGATATACACATTGTTAACTTGAACTTAAACATCTGTTAGTGATGCTATAAATCCTAACATCCCGTCATCGAAACATTTCAAATATTATTGGTTGTACGTTCATGACACAGGAACCTTTCATGTTCCACGTGCACAGTCAGTGAACATTTTATCGCCAAATTACCAACTGTATCACTATGTTTGGAGCAGTTACTAGAACAGCCAATAAACCACGCCTACTTGGGGTTCCTACAGTAGAAACGGGAACAAGATTCACAATGGCCTAGCGTAATATCTTAGTAGACTGTGGTTATCATATATTACAAAAAATGTCCAAAAATTATCAATGTCATTGTCATTGTCATTAGCATTAGCTTTATCATTATCATTAGCAATAGCATCATTATCATTTTTAAAAAAAATCTGATCATTAAGTGAAACGACAAGCATACAGTATTATAAAATCGATTTGGTAAACAATGTGTTATATAAACAGATTTTATCATATAACTGTATAAAACACAACTGTTGTGTATTACCTGACAATGCATATACTCGTATAAATACGTTCGTCGCAATTAAAAACATACTGAGTCCGGTGTACTTTTCTGTTCTGTATCGTTATATTTCTTATACCCCTCCCCCCCCCCCCCCCCCCCCCCACACACACACACATCACCACCACCAACACGCCCAACCCGTCCAGATCCGCCAGGGTACAGCTTGTATATACTTAAATACTTAAAAACTGAAATCTAAGAAAAGCAGCCAGGTGATAGTGATTTTAGACTGTTTAGATGTTGTATAGATAAATCGTGTGGTTCTCCCTGCCCCCCTCTCCCCCCCCCCTCACCCCCCCCCCCCCCCCCCCCCCCCCCCCCCCCCCCCCCCGCGGTCCTCACCGATGTGTGGGTAATGGCGTATCCGCGATAGGATACATGAAAACGACAGAAGCCTAAAACTATATACAAATTCGTTAAAACGTACAGCCTGTTTGATGCCTGGCTGCTGATATGTTTAGTGAATTACAACAAAACTTTAAGAGAAAAGCAATAACGCGTTGTATTAAATACAGATGACGGGCGTTTTATGTTCAAATGTAAGCCAGGCACACATCGCTGATAGTTCTATGACGTCATGCTTACAAAACCAATTATAAGACCCAGTGTAATTACCGTCCTAACATTGCTAGTCAGGTGACGCCGTTCTCCGAATGTTCGATAACATCAACAGCATTACAAACAGATTATATCGGCGAAATATAGAACTATGTTTAGGATAATACGGTAAGATTGTTCAGCACGCCCATCTGAAATAGTATATTGTGTATATCTGGTTCGCCCAGAAGAAATATCAGTATAATTAATTTTGCTAAGCAGGCAAATCACTGACATTTCTCTGATTCCGGATGTAACCGTCGTGGTGGTCTAGATGCATCTGTTAAATGGCCGAGGTCCTATGTCCGATCCCTGACCGGTGTATGCCTAACGAAAACAACGTGATTTAGTAATAGTTTAAACTTATTTATTTTACTTCGATTGTGAAACAAGTTCTTACAATTTAGGCAAATTACACTCGAAGTCTTCCTGGTTAGAACCAGTACTAAGCATATGCGGTTTAAGCCATGGTCACATTTACGGTCATGCACGTAGCTAACCGCAGTTACACTACAGTGGACTTCGTTTGAAGTGAACTACGGTCAACAACGTGCATGACCGTAAATGTGACTATGGCTTAAGCGACAGATTTCTTATAAGTTGACCCTTACGGTTTTTGCTACGGTCAACTACGGTAAACACTACGGTGAAGCAGGGTCAATTACGGTTAACTAAGGTCAACTACGTTCAAACTACGGTCACAGTAGGGTCTTGGCATCTTAGTTGACCGTAAACAAGTTTTGAACATGTAGAACAATTATGTGCTAACTACGGGCAAATCATAAGTTCGAACTACGTTTATTAATACGTTGAACTACGGTTAACTACGTGTAACTACGTTCAACTACGTTTAATACATTCAACTACGGTCCACTACGGTCATTCCCCACTACGGTCAACTACGTAAGATGTGACCACAGCTTAAGAAAGTACCCTACCCGCACACTGTGTATTTAGTGCTGGAACCCGTATATATTATGACAATACCGACGCGAGACGAGCTGTACGTAAAATTATAGTGCAGACGTGGATGTCTTACATGACAGATAGCTATAAACAACTATACGTGTATTTATTTGTGCCAGAGCAGGATTTTGTCGAATTTCTACTCTTCTATAATATGTATAGTACAGTATAAACATATGTTACACGCCTAAATTATTAGATATTCCGTACCAGTGAATGGCTGTTTGACGGCCTATTTAAAAGTATATAATATAAATAAAGGGAGATAACTGAAATCACAACAACGTCATTTCCTATATTTGGGATGTTTTCAGATGCACATTCACAGTGTATGATATATATATGGAGACAATTATTTGTGGATAGCAAGGTATATGTATACAGACCAGACTGCGGCAAGCGCGCCTAACTTCAATGCAAACCATAGACACAATATCAAGACAAATCCTTGTTTCTTATTATATTAAAAATGCATTTTTCTTAATGCTCATTTTATGATTCGAATGGCGTTATTAGTACATTTTTTAATATTTTGAACGCATTGTCATGTTTGAATTGAGAATTCAGAAAAAAACATGCTTGGAAATTTGGATATGAATACATGTATCTTTCGTTTTGCCAACAGTGTACACACTGAACAGAACAATATAAAAATAAGAAGGAGACTCAATAGTGGGATTACAATTCATCTACAACGCTTTTCGGCTTCATTTTTTTTCAACCAAGCGCTTGCCTGGATTGATCACACAGGGGCATTCAAAAAGGCATCCAATCGTTAAACAACTTCTACACTGACTATCGACAAAGCTAAAATATATAAGTCTGACCTGTCTTAAGCAGCCAGTCAAAGGAAGGAGCAAACGTGGCATTTTAAGACAGGTTGTTGCTTAATACAGTTTAACTTACTCTGAAAGCATAGAAATGAGAAATAGAAAATATGTTTGCTTAAGACAGGTGACTGATTAATAGAGGTGACTGCTTAGACAGGTTCGACTGTATGTATCATACTACAACAAAGGCTTTTGAGCAGAATAGCTATAAATACCATTTTTATACAAATACGTACATGTATACAGTAAAGCTCCGACTATCTGGGGACTCTTAAACAAGAGGCTTCACCGGTCATCCAATCAATTAAGCCGAATTTTAACCATGTCCCTTCATTTCCCGGATACTGGTGTACGGTATTTCTTTCTCTTATAACAAAATCTCCCAATGGAGTTATTTGTTTTATCTAAGAGTATTGCTTCGTTAAAAATACAAAACAAATAAAATTTAGGTATATGGCCATATTGGCGAAGTCAGAAAGCCAGAAAAACAATAACATTTACTGTTGAAAGCGGATTGCGTGACTCTGTTCGTAGTGTGTAATATATATAATAATAAATACTGGCCGACTCCGCACGTTTAAGACGTAATAAAGCCGGGCCCCTGCGGACAGTTCTGTGTGCACTACGTTTTAGAAATAATGAAGTTGCTCTCTTTGGGGTACTCCGAGACACGTTATTGAATCAAACTTACTTATTGCTTTTCAATGATTAATGAATAGTTCATAACAAATTACAAGCGCTTGCCTGTATTGATCAAAGAGGGGCATTCCAAATGTCTTCTCACCGATGTGTGATTGCAGTTTTTGATAACAAGCTTTTATAACAAATACAAGGCGCTTGTTTGTATTTGACCAAAGATGAACATTGAACACTTATCCCGATCAATGTGTAATACAAAGAATAATGAATAGCTCATATCAAATTACAAGTGCTTGTGTGTATTGATAAAAAAAAACATTCAAAGGTTTCCCGATCGATATGTTAAAAAGCTTGTGTGTATTGATAAAAGAGGGACATTCAAAGGTTTCCCGATCGATATGTTTAAAAGCTTGTCTGTATTGATAAAAGAGGGACATTCAAAAGTTTCCCGATCGATGTGTTTAAAAGCTTGTCTGTATTGATAAAAGAGGGACATTCAAAAGTTTCCCGATCGATATGTTAAAAAGCTTGTCTGTATTGATAAAAGAGGGACATTCAAAAGGTTTCTGATCGATGTGTAATTCACTGATTAATGAATAGCTCATTTTAAATAATAAACACGTGTCTGTATTCATCAGAGAGGGCCATTCAAAAGTCGTCTGATCGATGTGTTTTACAATGATAAAATGAAAAGCGCATAATAAATTACAAGCGCTTGTCTGTATTGATCAAAGAGGGGCATTAAAAAAATCGTCCGATTGATGTATAAAAATACAACTTCTAAATTGATCGTAATAATGTAGAACTTAGTAATAAATACTGTGAAATATTTAACTAAATAAAAAACAATAAATTGACTGTAGATTAATTAATAACGCGAACACATGGTAAACTGACGTCTGCTGATAATAATAATATACCAGATTCATTTTTGTTTTGCATAGGGACGTTCTATAAGTATTAAAAACAACGTACAATACCCCGATTGTTTCGTATTCGGAGATACGTTCACCAAATACTTAGGCCATCGTATAAGATTTAGATAGGTTTGATTACAGATAACAATTAGCTATGCAAACACTCTATACACTGTAGTAAAGTACAGGAACATGTGCAAGATTATAACTTTCAACGAAAATACAAAACAAGATGTAGTTACAATGGTCATTTAGGGACTTTTGACCAAAAAAAACCGCAACGTGTTGCTTGAATCAGTCATAAAAGAACATAAGTAGAACGTTGTATTTGTTGGAGATAATTATTAAATGAGCTCAAGTAATTATATTCTACAGATCCTTGGTGAGCTGTAGTTTTGGTGGTCGAAAATTGAAACACTTAAAAGTTTACATGAATGTCCATCCATTCGGTTGGACATTTAATTTCTGGATAAAATGATAACATGTCATTCAAACTGAATGTAGAGTGGTTTAGTTGTGCATGCGTGGTCCAGTTGTCCAGTGGTAGAGCACCGCAACCAATGAACAATGATCGCAGGGTCATGGGTTCGATTCTCTGCTACGGCTATGTGTGGAGTCCTTGAGCAAGACATTTTTCCGCTTATGCTTAGTACTGGTTCTACCGAGGAAGACTTCGAGCCTGATTTGTCTAAGTTGTAAGAACGTGTTTCGCAATCGTTGTAAAATAAATAAGTTTATACCAGTGGGGCAGGCTTATCAACTAACTTCTTCTGTTGCTCCTGAAACCGACAGAAACACATCTAGAGACGTGGGACATTAGCTTTGCGTTATATTCGATCAGTTGTGAAAATGTAACACGTGCGCTTCGTGAAAATTGTAATAGGATTAGCGGTCATTATCATAATTATTATTGGGGACAGCACGGTAAGTGCCAATAATCCGGCTCTATGGGTGTCATTGTCTTTATTGCATTTTCTATATATAGCAGCTGTGATCACGCATTGCACTTATTAGGTTTTGTTTTTTACTTAATGGCAACGCCTTCTTGTGATTCACGGGCGTGACAAACATAATGTTATTTAATTAGAAAAAAAACGCGTTTTCACAGATGCTGCCGTTAGCAATGCGTTCACGATAAACGTTATACTCGCTGTAGAAACACGTTTATTTTTGTGTGTATTTTTGTTGTTGTTGTTGTAATTGCTTTTCGTCAACCACATCGCCCCCAACAAATCGCATTAGTCTAAATCATCGATGACGCTTGCTTTACTAAAACACAAACGTCTTGACAAGTTGTGCAAAAAAAAACAACAATTGAATAATGAAGTAAGATCTGATTGGCTGAAACAAACACACATCTTCAACGGTTACGTTTTAATAAAATTCAAATATATTTTTACTCCGACGGAAGTGATTGCAGTCATCTTATACACGACGCCTGTCAAATAGGAAGTATCTACTAGTAAAAACGAAAATAGAAACAAACATCCCATATAATTATAATCTTTTTAAAAACTATGGAAACCACCGAGATTACCGTTACGTTTTTATACCCAGTAAAACCGTTTAAGACGTTTGACTTTTATAAAAACCAAGCGTCGCGGTGCTTACTACTACAATCGCTTATCTTCTTATGGCGTGATTACGTCAACCGCATCATCTCTAATCACATGATAATATCATTTGTATTTAAATGAGTATCGGATCAATGTACTTGGTTTACACCATGAATGTACTGTAACAGTAGGTTTGAACCCCATGTTGCATTTAAATACTTTTCATATAAGTTTTATTCCTTCTGTACAATGTTTTTGTAAAATATATGCATTTTAACATTTTTTTTAATTTGCCATGTCATTCTTTATTTCTATAACTTTATTTGTTTTTTATTTGATTTGACGTTTTCAATAAATTCAATAATATTTATAACGAATCTGTCACTTTTTTCCCAGAGAAACTATATGAAACTGTTAAAAACATTTTATAAAGCATGAATAATTTTCTCTTTGATGAATTAAATTTATAGAATAAACACTATAGACTAAATGATGGGTTGAAGACATTTGTTCGCATTGATAAAAATACATTTAGGTTAGCTATTCAGATGACCACCCCAATTAGCTGGAGACAAAGACTTCACGTCTTATTCGGAAAATCTCTATTCTAATCGATAAACCAAAAAATGGCGGGATTTGACGAGTTTGTACAATACCATACACCTGTGCAGTTATTTTTCTCCAACCTGGATACGTCACGAACACGTGCTAGACTTATTCACAACTCTCACAAACAATTACGACCGAATTAAATTAATTATACATGATTAAACTTCTTGATTGAGTGTGGAAAGTAACAGACATGCGGTTACCACTGATATCGTCATGTTGACCTCTTTGGTCCGAACATATATTACACAATTTGACATGGTTCCGGGTAAAGCTTAACTGATATAACTGGATATTTTGCTGTTATTTTATGAAGGAAACAAAACTATACACAATCTTTTTAGTATTAAATAAAAGTATTATATTTGTTGAAATCGTTGAATGTGTTTGGAAATATCACAAAAAGATGATTTTGTTGGGTAACTTTAAACGCAAAACTTTAATGTACGATGATTTTAAACCATACTATATATATATATATATATATATATATATATATATATATATATATATATATATATATATATCTGATACCCGACTATACATCTGATACCCGACTATACATCTGGTACCCGACTATAATCTGATACCTGACTATATGTCTGACACCTGAGTATATATCTTATACCCGACTATACATCTGATACCTGGCTATAGATCTGGTACCCGACTATACATCTGATACCTGACTATACCTCTGATACCCGAGTATATATCTAGTACCCGACAATACGTCTGACACATGAGTATATATCTTGTACCCGACTATACATCTGATACCTGACTATAGATCTGGTACCCGACTATACATCTGATACCCAACCATACATATGATACCTGACTATACATCTGATACTTGACTATACATCTGATAACCAACTACACGTCTGATACCTGACTATACATACATCTGATCCCTGACTATACATCTGATATCCGACTGTACATCTAATACCTGACTGTACATCTGGTACCTGACTATACACCCATCTGCTACCTGACTATACATCTGATACCTGACTATACATCCATCTGATACCTGACTATACATCTGATACCTGACTGTACATCTGGAACCTGACAATACATCCATCTGATACCTGACTATACATCTGATACCTGACTATACATCCATCTGGTTTAAACATATTTATTCATTCAAATGTACATATATACACATAAGTTTAGGTATAAATATGGATAAGAACGGAAGATAAAATCTTATAAAGTTCTTTTCCATGACGTACATGGAAACATCCATCCATCTGATACCTGACTATACATCTGACACCTGCCTTTACATCTGAAAGCTGACTATACATCTGATACCTGACTATACATTCATCTGATACCTGACTATACATCTGATACCCGAGTATATATCTAGTACCCGACTATACATCTGACACACGAGTACATATCTGGTACCCGACTATACATCTGATACCTGACTATAGATCTGGTACCCGACTATACATCTGATACCTGACTATACATCTGATAATTAACTGTAAATCTGATATCTGACTTTACATTTTATACCTGACTATACATCTGATACCCAACCATACATCTGATACCTAACTATACATCTGATACCTGACTATACATCTGATACCTGACTATACATCTGATACCCAACCATACATCTGATACCTGACTATACATCTGATACCTGACTTTACATCTGATACCCAACTATGTGTATGATACCTGACTATGCATACATCTGATCCCTGACTAAACATCTGATACCTGACTGTACATCTTGTACCTGACTATATATCCATCTGATACCTGACTATATATCTGATACCTGACTATACATCCATCTGATACCTGACTATACATCTGACACCTGACTATACATTCATCTGATACCTGACTATACATCGATCTGATACCTGACTAAACGTCGATCTGATATCTGACTATACATCGGACACCTGACTATACATCTGATACCTGATTTATGTATATGCTAAAAAGTGCCGGCTGAAACACCAGCCCTTAACATCAAAAGTCAATCGCGGCGAATACCAAGTTTCACCGCCAGATGTGAAGTGCATTTACGCGTTAGAGCGAAGTACAACCGACACAAACATCTGTGTATTTGGTATTCAGCATTTGTTGTTTTACAAAACAGCTGTGAACGGTAATTACATGAATGAAGTAGTCTTGGTTTTTTGCTAATTGACGATCAACTTGTCGCCATTCATACATTTGTGAGCAATCCTGATTTTGGCAAAGTACGCACGCTTATTCTTTATTCGCCACGTGTGATAGTAAACTATAGTCACACAAACATAACGCTAACCGTGATGAAAATTCTGTTATAATTCCCTATTAATATGATTCCAGTTTTTTTTCAGTATTCAATTTTGTCGATTGCACCACGTGACGGCATTGGTTTGTGTTAACATTGTATATCGTATAAAAAGTTCTTGTTTGAGTTTATGCTTAGTTAATTTAGCTTGATTGCGAAGAAAGCTCAAGCTCTATGAGAACCGCTCTGGAGTTAACTTTCTGAGTACAGACAGTACCGAATGTTATTTTCTGAGAGCGGGTCGAGTTGGTGATCGAACTCGCTATCACTCTCTCCACTATACTAGAACCCGCTTATCCTAAAGGTCCATATTGCAATTCTGATAGCTTTTCAGTCAAACGTATTTGTGAAAATTATATCATTTTATATCTATGACGAAGGCATGAAATTCATAAAATACCACAGTATCTTTAAAAAACATCAATTTCGTTTCACGTTCAAATTTGGAGAAGGAGGTAACTCAGATCAACGATTGGAATGTACCCGTTGTCGAAAATGTGTCCCCAGAATCTCACATAGTTCCTATGCAAAACTAAATTTGAACAAATGTGAAACCCCTGCTCATAGAGATGATTTATACAAATATAAACACTTTTGACTGACCGGTTGTTGAAAAGAAGATTTTGGAAAATTCTCACTTATATCTTTTTTCTCGGGCTGTGTCACACATATGATATAGAAAGTACGCCAATTTCATATTTATACAAGTGGCGAACTATAAAACGTTATATAAACAAATAAACATACATTGTAGATTAACGAGTTGCCCTTATTTTAAGGAAAAATAACAGAACATAATTTAGGAGAAAGTTGTTCTATATTTTAGAGCGCATGTTCTTATTGTTATGAGTGAACAATCGGTAAAAATATCTAAAAATAGATGGGGAACTGTTTACAGTCGCTATAGCCTGGACTGCATTTGGTGTGCCCGGCTATAAACTCGATTTTTCCTTCTACAAGAAGATGTATTTTGAGTTTTTAACCTCATTTGACAACCAATGGAACTGCTTCAATTTTCAAAATTGTGTCGCTCTTATTTGTTAAAACAGCCAACAAAATAACTTAATTATTTAGTTCGTTCTTAATTATTAAAAAGTTCATCATCACTGCGCACGCGTGAAAGACATAGCACAGACTCCGCCCACCCTTGATTTAATTCTGAACGAGTCATCTACAAACTACAAAGCCGCGCAAGCTATGCTTTGCAAAGGCCTTAGCAAACGTCAACTTTCTAACGTCAATCATCTCAGCTTTCATCGTAGCTCCCGCGGTCGCTCTCTTGGGGTTTCTTAATTGTTATTTTTTTACTTAATGAACACTAACTATTACTTATTAACAGTCTCAAATCAATATCTCCATAACGTTATATTTTCATTCGAGTATTTTTTATGATAAACTTTTAAAACTATTTTTTTAAAACGTCACGTTTGTTTTAATATTTGGAAGGAATATTTACCCCCATTTTAAAGAGAAATCTAATTAGCATGTTATAGTCAGAGTAAATAATCCTATAATCACATATTCAAATCTTCTGTTTTACCATGATTTTTTTTTATAAAATGCTGCATATATACTACATGAAAGAAACTCTGTATAGTTATATACTGCTTAGAAGTTATATGGGAATCTCTACGCCAAACTTCTATCCGACCTAGATGTTGATCTATTTTCTTGTTCCTGGAGCGATTTCATTGGTTGAGGAAGTAGGTCAACAAATACTGACGTCATAACGTTCTATGTAAAATTGAATGTTCTATTTTGAAAAATCTGAGCGATTTTAAAAGCAGGACATATCCATCTTAACGTTAAACGGCCATTTATAGAAAACAGCACCTTCAAGCAATCATAGAAAACAGTATTCACATTTACCGAACCTACCCATAGCGCAAAATAACTCGAACCATTTGGGAATACTATCCCATGACCCGCGGTACTTATTTTTGCGGAGTACACTTCACCACGTACAACTAAACATAATCGTGAACATAAACCACATATTGCCTTAATAAAGTCCGTTAGTAGACAGAGCACTCTAGTGTAGGCTCATTTTATAAAGTTTAACACAAAATCGATAGTGAATTTACTGCAGCAAAACGGACAGATCGATATTTGCCAATACACCGGCCCTTCTCATGCTTCGAGATGCTATCATTACTTGGCAATTACCGGCGGCAAGATCAAACATTGTCGGCCACTTTGATCTTAAATAAATGAACAACAAATACTCGTGTCTGACAGAACAGACAACATATTGAATTGAACATGGTTTTCTTCCCTTTTCATTTGATTGTTTCATTGCAGTAGGAAATGGTACTTCTGGGAGATATATTCTAGTCACGTGTCCGAATGTTTTACTTACTGCTTCTGCGATACGTCTCAATTTTTCTTCACTGAATATATTTATAGTGTGCATTTTCTTTTATTTGATATTTTACACAGTTCGACGGTGCATAAATGTATGTTTCTATTATTGTGCTATTCAGCGCTCGCTCTGATATTGATTGTATAAATGGTTCTTTGTATCGCGTAGTCTTAGATCTAGAAATGTTTTAGAATGGATAAGTATCACGTAAACATATATCTAGCAAGGTCCTTGGATGTTTTCGTATCGCGTATACTAAGATCTAGCAAGGTCCTTGGATTTTTTCGTATCACGTATACTAAGATCTAGCAAGATCCTTGGATGTTTTTTGTATCGCGTATACTAAGATCTAGCAAGGTCCTTTGATGTTTTCGTATCACGTATACCAAGATCTAGCAAGATCCTTGGATGTTTTCGTATTGCGTAAACTAAGATCTAGCAAGGTCCTTGGATTTTTTTGTATCACGTATACTAAGATCTAGCAAGATCATTGGATGTTTTCGTATCGCGTATAATAAGATCTAGCAAGCTTCTTGGATGTTTTCGTAACGCGTAAACTAAGATCTAGCAAGATCCTTGGATGTTTTCGTATCGCGTATACTAAGATCTAGCAAGATCCTGGAATGGTTCTTTTTATTGCGTAATCTTAAATATAGCAAGGCCCCAGAATGGTTCTTTGCACCGCGTATACCTAGATATAGCAAGGTCATGGAATCGTTCTTTGTATTCAGTATCACACCGGTTTTATTTGAAACGTAGTGTCACCATTGTCATCTTAACACGGAACACGCAATCACAGTAAGTTCTGGTGAACAACCAGTCTACGTACAGGTGGGTCTACTATAAAACCTGACAGACAGGCTTCCGGTAACGTGTCTATAAGAACGGACCAAACGAAAACGAAGATAAGTGGTATTTTGTTTGTCCGTATTTTAAACCTGGACAAAAGATCAAAACGCTAAAACAATGATTCGACCTGTATAATATTATATTTTATCTTATGTATTATATACATCATGGCAATTGGTACATTATCACTATAGCTATCACTTGTCCATATACAAATTACCGAAAAATACATTGTTTTTTTTTCTCTCGAAATACTCGAAAACATTTGAATATCACATTTAACGTCTACATACAGATATGCAGATATCGTTGTCACTTTATCTACATGTGGGGTATGAAATGTTTCGTTTTCACAATGTCCGTCTACATTTAGACGAACAGATATCGTTGTCACTTTATCTACACGTGAGTATGAAATGTTTCGTTTTCACAATGTCCGTCTACATTCAGATAAGCAGATACAGTTGTCACTTTATCTTCATGTTGGGTATGAAATGTTTCGTTTTCACAATGTCCGCCTACATTATGATGAGCATATATCGTTGTCACTTTATCTACATGTTGGGTATGAAATGTTTCGTTTTCACAATGTCCGCCTACATTCTGATGAGCATATATCGTTGTCACTTTATCTACATGTTTCGTTATGAAATGTTTCGTTTTCATAATGTCCGCCTACATTTAGATGAGCAGATGCCGTTGTCACTTTATCTACATGTGGAGTATGAAATGTTTCGTTTTCACAATGTCCGTCTACATTCAGATGAGCAAATATCGTTGTCACTTTATCTACTTGTGGGGTATGAAATGTTTCGTTTTCACAATATCCGTCTTCATTTAGATGAGCATAATATCGTTGTCACTATATCTACATGTTTCGTTATGAAATGTTTCGTTTTCACAATGTCCGTCTACATTCAGATGAGCAAATATCGTTGTCACTATATCTACATGTGGGGTATGAAATGTTTCGTTTTCACAATGTCCGTCTTCATTTAGATGAGCATAATATCGTTGTTACTTTATCTACATGTGGAGTATGAAAGGTTTCGTTTTCATAATGTCCGTCTTCATTTAGATGAGCATAATATCGTTGTTACTTTATCTACATGTGGGGTATGAAATGTTTCGTTTTCATAATGTCCGTCTTCATTTAGATGAGCATAATATCGTTGTTACTTTATCTACATGTGGAGTATGAAATGTTTCGTTTTCACAATGTCCGTCTACATTCAGATAAGCAGATGCCGTTGTCACTTTATCTACATGTTTCGTTATGAAAGGTTTCGTTTTCATAATGTCCGTCTACATTTAGATGATCAGATATCGTTGTCACTTTATCTACATGTTTCGTTATGAAATGTTACGTTTTCATTATGTCCGTCTTCATTTAGATGAGCATAATATCGTTGTCACTTTATCTACATGTGGGGTACGCAATGTTTCGTTTTCACAATGTCCGTCTACATTCAGATAAGCATAATATCGTTGTCACTTTATCTACATGTTTCGTTATGAAATGTTTCGTTTTCACAATGTCCGTCTACATTTAGATGAGCAGATATCGTTGTCACTGTGACTGTTTTTCAAATGAACAGTTATATCGATCCGTCTATTTCCTACATCAGCGACACATCAGATGCACACTACGGGGGAATAAATAAATGTCAACGTTTTATTGATCAAACGTGACCTGTTTTTTTCATCAAGTCAGATTATTCTGCGACTGTGTGAAGTAAGATGAACTTCTTCTCAGAATGGCTTGTCCATGAGGCATTTGTATTCATACGTACTCGCGTGAGCTTGAATGCAGCCTGTTTGTTGTTGTTGTTGTTGTCGTTGTGTTTTGTTTTGTTCTTTATTTTATAGTAAATATAAAAAGTTTGCATGTTTGTATTCTTGCCACAATTTGTTTTCGAAATTCACAATTCAAACACCATCGACAGTGCTTTAAAAATGTTCAAAATACACCAATAATGCCATTCAATAAAAATGAGTATTAAAATAAGGAAAATGCATATTTAAATAAGGAGAACCAAGGGTTATTTGTAACCGCTATTTTTTCGAAAGCCGAATCCAATGGTGGTACTATTCCATTTAGAAAAGCAAGCGTCGCAGGTGGTCCGGACAAACGGTAGAATATCTTGATCTCAGTCTTGATCATCTAAAGTGCAACGTCATTTGACACATACTGGACTATTTCAGACAACTCTCAAGAGTTATCCGATAATTGCCCCTGCGCAGTTTGGTGATATTGGAGATGACTCCAATTACTTCCCTTAGACCGTGATACTACATACAGGTATTTTTCTGCTCTGACACTAATATCAAGTAGGTGTGGCGTGTTTTATACGCCCTCGGGTATCTATTCGTTTTGACAAGGACTTACGCTGAAGTTTTGCTTTATGCTGAATAAAATTAGCTGTTGTTATTGTTATATAAGTCCTTGGCTTTGATAAGCATGTTTTGGTGTTTTTGATGTGTAGTACAAAAAAAATAACGAATTTTACTAAAACGATAAAATCATTTCATTAAATTTAATGTGTTAAAATAAAACATATAGATTAATTATTTTAATTAAAAAAATAAATATACTTTGATATAGTTTATTTTATTATCACTGTGACGTGGGCACCAACCTACTTACAACCTCTAACAGATGAACAGCAAAGCTAGCCATAGAATCAGTGGCTGTTTCCACTTTTGAAATGACCTCACCTGAAATTGAGATTCCAGTCCCTTACAGTGTTTGTTATAAAACTAAACTTGAAGCTATCTGTTCATGCTTAAGGAACAACAAATGAAAACCCATTGTTATCACGATTTTGCCTATTCAGAGGAACTAGCATATGCATAGCAAAGTTAGCTCGAACATCTGACAATTGTAGAAGAGAATTAGCCGTGCTTCTTCTTTAACGATGTTTCAATGGTTTCATCATACTGCCTAATTTATAATGATATTCTGGCGTAACAAACAAACCTAGCTGCTCTACTTTGGACCTTTTCCAAATCGTATTCACCAACCATTCTTACGAATATTCTTAGACATAAACTCAGGAATTGATTTTGAAAAAACACACTAAAGACCATTTTATGAGGCAAGAAATTGCGAGTATGTAGGGACACCTACGAAATAGTCAAATAAACTCTCACAGTTATGCTATCTGTCATGGCAGACTTGATATCTGAGGAAGAAATTTGGATTATCATGCTCATTTCTAAGAATATTCTCAAAAATGGTTGGTGAGAATTGCAGACAGCTAACGTACTCTAAAACTGGCCTAACTAAGCCCATATATGCGTTTATTTACCTTTGTGTGACACGACCTAAATTTTCTACTTAGAACACCTAAGGTTTTAATCCCTCTTACGAGCATACGTTACTAATGAGGGTATTCCACTTGTTATGACCACCACTAAGTATTTGACAGAGTTAACATTTACCAGTGGTGTGCCTTTGGGTTTTTTAGAAGAAGGAACAGAACACTTCTTCTTTTTTGATAACTCCATGGTATTTCTTTTATTTCCGCTGAAACCTCATGTCCCATTGTAATATAAAATCCGCGTGCGTGTTCATAAAAAAACGACATGACGCTAATCATAAATCGCAGTTTAATTAAACGATATAAAAATCAAATTGAAACTTGGAGATTAATATATTAATATGGTTTCATGTCGATAAGTGTAAAGGATTATTGCATGTGTTAACATCGGTAGAATACGAGTTTAACGTTGCCGCGTGTCCCTTATAGTATTTTAAAACAAATATGAACCTTTATTTTTCATTCGTCTTGGTGTTACACTTTCCGCCAATCGGAAACTAATATACTTTAACCAGTCAGAAACTAATAAACTTTAACCAATCGTAAACTAATATACGTTAACCAATCGGAAACCAATATACTTTAACCAGTCGGAAACTTATATAACTTAACCAATCGGAAAGAAATATTTGAGACAATCGGGTTGCATTGGTTTCTAAAATGTGTAAGAACATAGGTAGGTTTCATATTAGATAAAACACTTAGTAAGTTTTTTCCATAGAGTTATCTACTCCATAATGATATTAAAGGGCGCCAGCGGTAATATAGCTTACGCCCCCTTTAAAATTGCATATGTCATCTATAAAATAACATGACATCTTGAATCTTCCTCTGATCAGCTCACGTGTAAATGACGATAGCTTTATTTGAAAATTATCAAATAGAGGTCATTCAGAGAGGAGGGACTCTACATTTGCATAATAACGCACACAATGATGGCATTGCAAGTGAATTTCCAAAAGTGATGCTGAACAGTGTTTAAAGTCAGCATGTATTGTGTATTCTTTTAACAAATCAGACTCCACATACCCTCCTTACAACTTCGTATTGAGGTTCTAATTTGGTAACGGAAACACAAACTAAATGTGTGTAACTTTCCATCACAAAATGTTATCGTCCTTGGAAAACATCTTGCGAACAAGTGTATACAATCTGCGGGACGCATTATAGATGTTTTGCTATCCTCAATACTATTCAAAGAACAGTGTTTCCATCAATATAGCATTCAATGGTTATTACCAAACAAATAATTAAAAACTAACCACAATCCTGCTTTTGTCCCGTGAATTCACATACAGACTTGTCTCAATATTAATTAGAAATATGATGAAATTTAATATGAATTTTGAAAACCCGTCAATAGAAATCAATGTCTCTCGAGACGCTTATCGCCCGATCACCATCTCCCTGGCGCTTATCACAAGAAAATTACTAATGAGGAAACGGCTTGGTGGAATAACAAGCGATATCGGGGAGCATTTTACGGCATTGTCAATCAATAGCTCTGTGTTTGCCATTTAATACTTTCGCGCAGTCATCATGATTATACACGTAGATACATCGATTTTCAAATTCCTGTAAATAGCAGCGAAGACAATCTGCAAATAGCTTCAGAGCTTCCGTGACATGGACATGAAAAGAGTGTGTTCTTGATATTATGATGGGTTTTATAGTAGAATACATAATACATACAATTGGTGATGTAAGCTTTGCTTTTGGCGACAGGGCCACTATGGTGGTGTTGTGAACAGCTTCGTTTTTCAATGATTTTCGATATTCAAATGTGTAACTCTTCAATGTGGCATGGGAGGCGGAGTAGTTCGGGGTTGGGACTAGTCTTATATTGAAAAGGCGATCGAAATACAGATGTAAAACTGACTTCGGTCTGCCGATATGATGGAACCTATCACGTGACTGGGGGCAGAGGTCTGGGGTAACGCGGCTGTAGGCTTCACTTTTGATTCAACAGTTGTTTTGGGCTAAAGTGGATTAGGACATGTAGCTATTTCTGTTGTTTGGTGTTGCTGATGTTATTGTTGTTGTTGCTGCTGCTGCTGCTGCTGCTGCTGCTTCTTCTGCTGTACTGGTTATGATGTCAGAGTTAATGTTGCTGAAATCACCGGTAACGTTATTGCTACAGTAATCGTTTGTTGTGTTATACACTGGTGTTACTGCAGTTATTGTTGCTAATGTCGCTGGCTGTGTTAATGCAGGCGTTACTGCAGTTATTGTTGCTCATGTCGTTGGTTGTGTAATACGCTGGTGTTACTGCAGTTATTGTTGCTGATGTCGCTGGCTGTGTTATTGCAGGTGTTACTGCAGTTATTGTTGCTGATGTCGCTGGCTGTGTTATTGCATGTGTTACTGCAGTTACTGTTGCTCATGTCGCTGGTTGTGTTATTGTAGGTGTTACTGCAGTTATTGTTGCTAATGTCGCTGGGTGTGTTATACGCTGGTGTTACTGCAGTTATTGTTGCTGATGTCGCTGGCTGTGTTATTGCAGGTGTTACTGCAGTTATTGTTGCTGATGTCGCTGGCTATGTTATTACTGATGTTACTGCAGTTATTTTTGCTGGTGTCGTTAGCTGTGTTATTGCTGGTGTTACTGCAATTATTGTTGCTGATGTCACTGACTGTGTTATTACTAGTGATAGTGCAGTTATTGTTGCTGATGTCGCTGGCTGTGTTATTGCAGGTGTTACTGCAGTTATTATTGCTCATGTCGCTGGTTGTGTTATTACTGGTGTTACTGCAGTTATTTTTGCTGATGTCGCTGGCTGTGTTATTACTGATGTTACTGCAGTTATTTTTGCTGGTGTCGTTGGCTGTGTTATTGCTGGTGTTACTGCAATTATTGTTGCTGATGTCACTGACTGTGTTATTACTAGTGATACTGCAGTTATTGTTGCTGATGTCGCTGGCTGTGTTATTGCAGGTGTTACTGCAGTTATTGTTGCTCATGTCGCTGGTTGTGTTTTTACTGGTGTTACTGCAGTTATTTTTGCTGGTGTCGTTAGCTGTGTTATTGCTGGTGTTACTGCAATTATTGTTGCTGATGTCACTGACTGTGTTATTACTAGTGATACTGCAGTTATTGTTGCTGATGTCGCTGGCTGTGTTATTGCAGGTGTTACTGCAGTTTTTATTGCTCATGTCGCTGGTTGTGTTATTGCAGGTGTTACTGCAGTTATTGTTGCTGATGTCGCTGGCTGTGTTATTACTGATGTTACTGCAGTTATTTTTGCTGGTGTCGTTGGCTGTGTTATTGCTGGTGTTACTGCAATTATTGTTGCTGATGTCACTGACTGTGTTATTACTAGTGATACTGCAGTTATTGTTGCTGATGTCGCTGGCTGTGTTATTGCAGGTGTTACTGCAGTTATTGTTGCTCATGTCGCTGGTTGTGTTTTTACTGGTGTTACTGCAGTTATTGTTGCTGGTGTCGTTGCCTGTGTTATTGCATGTGTTACTGCAGTTATTGTTTCTGATGCCGCTGGTTGTGTTATTGCAGGTGTTACTGCAGTTATTATTGCTGGTGTCGTTGCCTGTGTTATTGCTGGTGTAACTGCAGTTATTGTTGCTGATGGTGCTGACTGTGTTATTGCTGGTGTTTCTGCAGTTATTGTTGCTCATGTCGTTGCCTGTGTTATTGCTGGTGTTACTGCAGTTATTGTTGCTGATGTCGCTTGCTATGTTATTGCAGGTGTTACTGTAGTTATTGTTGCTCATGTCGCTGGTTGTGTTATTGCTGATGTGACTGCAGTTATTTTGCTGATGTCACTGGCTGTGTTATTACTGATGTTACTGCAGTTATTGTTGCTGATGTCGCTGGCTGTGTTATTGCTGATGTTACTGCAGTTACTGTTGCTCATGTCGCTGGTTGTGTTATTGCAGGTGTTACTGCAGTTATTGTTGCTGATGTCGCCGACTGTGTTTTTGCTGGTGTTACTGCAGTTATTGTTGCTGATATATATTGCTATTTTTGCTGCTGTTTTGTTGCTTGCTCATGATCCTAAAGCTGTTACTGTTTTTGTTAGAAGTGCTTTATTAAGCCGTGAGTGTCGGTACAAAAAAACTGAATATGTCTGTTGTATTTCGATATTTAATACGAAACTATCCATTACCTTACCTAACATTATTTGTCTCCAATACTGAAGAGTAAACTTTTAATCATTGAAAGATGAAAAACGACTACCAGACTAACAGTTAACTACATAGATACTAGTTATTGTTTTAGCAAGTTTACAGTTTTAAGAATGGTAGACCTTTTCACAAAATACGCCATTTTATCTTAGTGAATAGATCAAAGTAAATGGTTAACGGTGCCAGACCTCAAATCATACTTGGGTTTGAACTATTGAAGCCAAGAACCTGTTTACCATGTCGTTAAATCATTGAACATAGAACAAATTAAAAAGTCGAAACAAAACCTACATCCTCTGATAAACCATTAGGGTTCTCACGAAAAAAATAACTAAGTATATTTATTAAAAAAATAAAGACGAAATCAATTGTTTTTTTAAAACATTTCATGGCCAGCCCCTGTGGATAAGCGAAATTAATTTGGGACATTATTACCAAACATCTTTCAAAGGTATACACGAAACGTTTAAATCAAGTCATCCTCTAGCAACATATTGAGGTTATGACTAAAGAGGTGACGTACAACCCCGATCAATTCAGAAAGAAGGCAATTGATGCCTGGCACGGAGTGTGTGCGTGACTGCACATTTATAATATCTTAGATGCAAAATGACCCTAGCTGTCTAATGACAGTTTGAAGGCAAAAAACAACAAAATGTAAGTTTCCCTTCTTTAATTTGGGTCTTCATATGAATGAAAAATATGTAAAGTGTTTTATTCAGAATTAAAATTAGAAGTCAAAATCAATTGGGGTCTAAATATTTCCTTCATTTTCTAGTTGCAACAAGGACTTTAGTTATTTCTCTATAGAATTCCTTGATTGCAGTAAAGGTCTCACTTAAGAATTACCTCCCTTACATGACGGTAGCAAGATTCTTACGCCCAAAAAATTAGTGCTGTGTAAAGCGGTTGGGCAATTTGTTTGTTAAAAATGCATAAAATGTCATATTTCTTTGTGTATATGGGAACATTGGAATATTTTTATGTTTTCTGCAAAGTTTGGATGGCATTGGGAACTATTTGATGAAGCTATAACAGTTTAAAAATGCGTAGTGATACACTCCAACAAATGGGCAGAATTGTCAAAAATGAAGGGTTGCCATCAAACCATCGAAATTGTGAAAAAGCAACCTGGTCAACACCAACAGAGGACTATCTATGAGAAAAAGGCACGTTTAGAACCATTGGTAGTGTATCCAGTGGTCCAGAAGTGCATGTAGAACAGTACAAAAATAATTATTGTGTGAGACGTATACACATTTAGTAATCACAAGTACTACAACGATTTTAAACACAATTTAATGGAAACGGTCACGTTTTGTAGCGGATACCAGTGTGCAAAGAAAGGATTTAATTTGTATTTTCTGAGATGAATGAAAGTTAGAATATTTCAAAACGAGATTTCGCGATATTTTGCGTGAATACACGAGCGTTCATAACATCTCAATCAGTTGCTTTTCCTTCTCCATATAAGTTCCTGTTAACGTCATCACAGTTAAGTTAATATTTCAATTACTCAACCAGCCAAATAAGCAAAAACGCAATACAAACATAACGAGTACTTACAATTACACCATTACCAACATGTTTAGGTCATGTATACCCTTCAAAATAAGTTAAAGACCATGTGAAGTATTTTCCATAGATATTACATTAAAATGGTATATCAAGGACTTTAATACACGAATACAAGGACAGGAAACTTGCATCTCTCTATTAAACGTTGATAGAATAGCAAGGCGAATAAATAATTTGGCGAATTAATCATTCGCATTTCACAGGCAACTGATTTCTTATATATATCACATATAATGTGTTATTAACCTTAGATGTTTTATAATGCTTTAAACACGCAAACAAATTTTGATATCAAAATACTGCAGTTTGAAGTAATATTTCAAGTACTTCCATTGATTTTTAGGTTGCAGTATACAAATTTTGTACTCGTTATGACTTAATTTTATCGATAATACTTCAGCAATCTTTAAACACAGTTTGCTGGGAAATGTATTGTTTTGTAGAGAATTTCAATGTGAAAAGAAAGAAGTTTGATTTGTGTTTCTGAGAAGAACGGTAGTTAGAATAATTCAAAACGTGATTTCGCGAGATTTTGCGTGAACAGGCGAAAGTTCAAAACATCAAAATCAGTTGCTTTTCTTTCTCCTTAGCAATGTTCAGCAAAACCGTTTCCATTCACGTTTTTCTTGATTTGTCCACAGAACAGATTGAGTTTTAAAGCAGTAGACATATTTATTGGCATTCTGTTTTATTGAAACTGATTAACACTGTCGCCCTCCCTTAAGCAACTTGAACATTTTCTCCCAAACTGGGATCGAACCATAAGGACTCCATGATGATAAGTGAGAGGTAAGTGAGACAGCGTGCAAGATCACTCAGCAACTTAAAATAATAAAAAAAAGTATGAAGAAAGAAATGATGAAGAAAAAAAAAAAATAATTGATTGATTGCTTATTTAACGTCATGCTTATGCCATCGAGGGCTAACAGACGATCAGTTAACCTAACCACTGTTTCCTAGGGTCCTGAAAAATTAACCAGTACTGTAGCACACCCCATCTCCACAAGTAACTGATAACTTTCCCGCTTGAACCAGCGATGAGAGACGAATGATAATGAGACACAATGTCGTATAGAATCATCACGGAGACTGTTGTCGAACTCGCGATCCCTGGATTGATAGCCAGACGCGTAACCGACTGAGCTAACCGGACTCGGGCCAAACAAACAAAACAAAATACATAACAGCATTTATATGAAGTAGACGAATACAATTATTTTCAACTTATTTATTTTACATCGATTGCATAACAATGTATATGCGGATATAGTTTCTAGCTCAATGGTGCCACACGCCACTTTGGTAGGGGATCGAATCTACGACCCTCCTATCCGGACTGCGATGCTTTACCACTAAATTACGCGTTCCATCAATACGAAGACATAGATGACAGAGAAGGAAAAGAAGATTTGCTTGATTATTTAACAGCATTTTTATGTCATCGAGGGCTAACGGACGACCAGTTAACCTAACCAGTCATTTCTGGAAACCTTCGCGGTTAACCAGTATCTGAGCTCAACCATCTATGTACTGAAGTAACTGATAACTTTCCCACTCGAATCAGCGATAAGAGACCAATGACAACGGGACGAAATGTCGTATATCAATCATCACAGAGACTGTGTACTTGCCTAACAAAGATTCGAACTCACGATCACTTGATTAATAGTCAGCCGTGTTACCGACTGAGCTAACCGGTATAACAAAATAAAGAAAATGAAATGAAAAAAAGACTGATAATATGAAATAATCGAAAGCTGTGTGAGCTATCAATAGCTGCATTCACATGGGTGTAGCATAGAAAAACGTATCAAAAGCTTTCCAAACATGTCAGTAAACAGTTTGTATTTCCATTTCAACACTTCATTAATTAACGGTGTTATATTCAATACTGGCACACAGGTACTGGTACAAGCGATACCCAGAAATTGGACGATTAATCCGTTGCAAGAGAAGATGATTTTGAAGAAGCTTTTAGATGATTGGTGTCGCCCAGGTGTTATATCAATCTTATTTGAGAAGAAGATTAATCAATAAACATTCTATTTCTATTTTCAGATGTCGATTAATCAATATCTTCAAGTGCGTATTAACAAACTAAGTATGACGTGGTTAATTAGGACTGATTTCATGTTTTACAGCTTTTTAACGCAATATTCCGATCAAGAATCGGCTCAGAGATGATTGGCTGTAGTAAATTGTACGAGCCTGTACGTGGTTTGTTTTTTTTGAGCCTATACATGGTTGTAGTTTCAGACCAATACATGGGTGTAGTTTCGAACCTATACGTTAGTGTGATTCGAGCCTATATGTGGGTGTCGTTTCAAGCCTATACATGGGTGTAGTTTCGAGCCTATACGTTAATGTGGTTCGAGCTTGTACTTTATTGTAGTTTCGAGCCTATACGTTAGTGTAGGTTGAGCCTATACATGGGTGTAGTTTCGAGCCTATACGTGAGTGTAGTTTGAGCCTATACATGGGTGATTTTCGAGTCTATACATGGTTGTAGTTTCAACCCTATACTTGATTACAATCTCGAGTCTATACATGTGTTTCGAACCCGGCTATACACGGGCGAGTTTAGAGTATATACGTGTATATAGTATATCCCAGTTGTCTCAGAGAATAATTTGTCTCCCTATATACAAGTCTCTAGAGCAATTGGCCGAGAACTGGCGACCATTTGGTTTGTTTTTGGACTCACACACAATCATTTTTGATAAAGAGTCACTATAAATAACATTTCAGCAAATTTTCAATGGCGTAGTTGTAACCCTCATCACCATCGTCGCCGTCACCAGCGTTGTTATAGTCATCGTCACCGCCGTCGCCGTCACTATCGTAGCTCTAGTCCTCGCCACCATCGTCATCCTAGTCGCCGACACCGGTGTGGTTCTAGTCCATAACACCATCATCGCCGATACCGGCGTTGTTCTAGTTTTCGTCATCGCCGTCGTCGTCACTGTCATGACTCTAGTCCTTGTCATCGTCGTCGTCCTAATCGCCGACACTGGCGTGGATCTAGTCCTCATCACCATCGTCGTCGTCATCGCCGTCGTCTTCACTGTCATGGCTCTAGTCCTTGTCATCGTCGTCCAAGTTACCGTCACTGTCGTGGCTCTAATACTCGTCACCGTCGTAGTCGGATTGTCACCGAAGTCGCCATTGCTGTGGTTAGTAGTATAAGGCACGTGTCATTATCATTTCATCACTTTCAGTTAAAGCTTTTAAAGCTGCCATCTTTGTTAGGCAACAAAATACAAAACGTATATAATATGTTTATTAGATCAATTCAATTAATGCAATTAACTCTGCCAAAAAAAACTCATTCATTCAAATGATGTTTTTTTACCGTTATAATGATTGTTTTATAGCACATGCTCTAATGTCATATCACGCAAAATATAAAAAGGCGTTTCTGTATCATTGCGATGATTCCTGCGGTATACAACACAATAGGCTGATCAGTAGCACAATGCAACAAACACGTTATTAGAATGGAAAGAGTGTTTCATATCTAATCACCTGTCTGTATGAAGCCGATCTCATCACATTATCGTGTTGCCAGTACAATACACGAACACAATGCATTTGTGTTCAGTACATAATATCTCCATCCATTCCCCATTCCGAACAACGAACACACTGGTTATATTACTCCGTCTAATTGAACTTTTCAATTTCCCTGAAAGCTTGGCCGAATGCAAATAGCAGAACTACAAAATTCCCGTCACGTGACACCACTTTTCATTAAGTGTCATGCGAACACAAAAATGCACTTAATGGTAAAATTGGTGCTTACATTTAATTTTCCTTCCAGAGAGACCAGTGTCTGTCTGTCTGTCTGTCTGTCTGTCTGTCTGTCTGTCTGTCTGTCTGTCTGTCTGTCTGTCTGTCTGTCTGTCTGTCTGTCTGTCTGTCTGTCTGTCTGTCTGTCTGTCTGTCTCTATCTCTCACTCTCTTCTCGTTCCAACTCTCTCACTACTCCATCGATTTATCTCATTTCACTCCTCTTTATATCGCACTACCCCCACCCCCCACTTCAAACACACATACACAGCCCGAACAATGTAATTTGCGGGGTCATTGACGACACACTTGTCCAACACCAGGAGGCACCCGGCTAAAATCTAATTACAATTCGGGAATCAAATATTGAAAATGTAACATACCCTCATAAACATGTATAATATTTCTTGTATTTTCAAATGCATTTCCACACTCAATATTTTTTGTTAAAATGTCATTTTACACTCGTGGTTGAACAAGCACACGTCCATGTAGCAGCTATGTAGACAGCTGTTATATTTGCTTCATCTGCCGGCTGTGCATATTAAACATTGATCAATTATTACCCATTAAAACTGCAGCATGCTCTGCATTCATCACCAGTTCTCTATACTTATCTTAACTTATCTTCACCGCGTCAGAAATGTCATAACACGGTGCATTGCATATGCATTGAACGAGACTCGTTCGTGGAATTAAAAAACAAAACGAAATGGCGAATAACGACATATTTTCAATCGTATATTGTTATGATTATTTTTGTAACGTTTTTTTGTTAAAATTCACATTTAGAAATAAAAATGCATACAACTTTCCTAAACTGTGAACATTATTTTAACCTACAACCAGGCATTATTTGATAGAATAAAGGATTGGCCAAATAAATCAATGTACCGGAATATATGGAACGCCATAGCTGTCTTTTGTGGTCCATTTTATATGTATTATGGCATTCTTTATTATATCATGTGCATTCATCATTATATTATAAGCTTTGTTAATTATAATTTGTAGATATTTTATTACATTATGTCGATACTTCATTACATTTTGTAGATACTTTATTATATTATATAGACTATGTATTACATTATGTAGACACGTCATTATATTGTGTTAATACTTCTTTACATTATGTAGATACATTATTACATCATGTGGATACTTTATTATGTTCTGTAGATACTTCATTACATTATGTAGATACGTAATTATATTGTGTAGATACTTAATTACATTATGTAGACTGTTTATAACATTATGTGGATACTTTATTATATTCTGTAGTTTCTTCATTACATTATGTAGATACTTTATTACATTATGTAGAAACTCTATTATATTATGTAGAAACTTTATTACATTATATAGATACTTTATTATATCTTGTCGAAACTTTATAATATTATGTAGAAATTTTATTACATTATGTCGAAACTTTATTATATCTTGTCGAAAGTTTATTATATTATGTGCATTCTTTATTATATTATGTCGAAATTTCCTTATGATGACGAGATCATTTTGACGGGGTGATTTCTATATTGACACCGCTTTAAACAACAAGCTTCATTGAGAGAAAGAATATTGAACATGGCGGAAGAATAAATGGAAGTTTTTCTTAAAAATCTCAGCATGGATTGACACATCCCTTCCTTTCTACAGCAGAAAATGTCGCTTCCTGCGGTGCGTGTCCATAACTCCTCCTTCGGTGCGTGTCAATATATCCTCCTGCGGTGCGTGTCCATTTCTCTTCCTGTGGTGCGTGTCCATATCTCCTCCTGCGGTACGTGTCCATAACTCTTCCTGCGGTGCGTGTCCATAACTCTTCCTGTGGTGCGTGTCAATATCTCATGAAAACATGAAAACGCAACACAGGGATAGATATGAAAACGCACCACGGAGAGACATGAAAACGCAACTGCAGAAAGATATGAAAACGCAACACAAGAAGAGACTTTAAAACGCACTACAGGAAGAGATATGAAAACGCACCACGGAGAGATATGAAAATGCAACACAGGAAGAGATATAGACATGCACCGCAGGAAGAGATAATGGCACGCACCATAGGAAAGGGCACCACAGGAAGAGATATGAGAACGCAACATACGAAGAGATATGAAAACGCAACACAGAAAGAAACATAAAAACGCAACACAGGAAGAGATGGACACGTACCACAGGAAGAGATATGGACAAGCACCGCAGGCAGAGACACGAAAACGCAACGCAGGGATAGATATGAAAACGCACCTTGGAGAGACATGAAAACGCAACACAGGAAGAGATATGGACACGCACCACAGGAAGAGATATTGACACGCACCGCAGGAAGAGTTATGGACACGCACCGCAGGAAGCGATATTTTTTCCCGTAGAAAGGAATGGATGTGTCTATCCATGCTGAGATTTTAAGAACAACTTCCATTTTCTTTACCGCCATGTTCAATATTCTTTCTCTTAAAGAAGCTTGTTGTTTAAAGCGGTGTCAATATAGAAATCATCCTGTCAAAATGATCTCGTCATCATAAGGAAGTTTAGACATAATATAATAAAGAATGCACATAATATAATAAACTTTCAACAAGATATAATAAAGTTTCGAATAATGTTATAAAGTTCTACATAATATAATAAAGTTTTGACAAGATATAATAAAGTGTCTACATAATGTAATAAAGTTTCAACATAATATAATAACGTTTCTACATAATGTAATAAAGTATCTACATAATGTAATGAAGTATATACAGAATGTAATAAAGTATCCACATAATGTAATAAACAGTCTACATAATGTAATAACGTCTCTACACAATATAATGACGTATCTACATAATGTAATGAAGTATCTACAGAATATAATAAAGTATCTACATAATGTAATAAGTATCTACAGAATATAATTAAGTTTCCACATAATGTAATAAACAGTCTACATAATGTAATTAAGTATCTACACAATATAATGACGTATCTACAGATTATAATAAAGTATCTACATAATGTAATAATGTACCTACATAATGTAGCGAAGTATCTACACAATATAATGACGTACATGTATCTACATAATGTAACAAAGTATCTACACAATATAACGAAGTATCTACACAATAGAATAAAGTATCTAAATAATGTAAAGACGAATCTACAGAATATAATAAAGTATCCACATAATGTAATAATGTATCTACATAATGTAACGAAGTATCTACACAATATAATGACGTATCTACATAATGTAATAAACAGTCTACATAATGTAATAAAGTATATACACAATATAATGACGTATCTACACAATATAATAAATTATCCACATAATGTAATAATGTACTACATAATGTAAAGAAGTATCTACACAATATAATGACGTACATGTATCTACATAATGTAATAATGTACCTACATAATGTAACGAAGTATCTACAC
Source organism: Panopea generosa (assembly GCA_029582155.1). Taxonomy (NCBI): domain Eukaryota; kingdom Metazoa; phylum Mollusca; class Bivalvia; order Adapedonta; family Hiatellidae; genus Panopea; species Panopea generosa. Next base: position 13,792,893 of record CM055904.1, read on the forward strand.
AATATAATGACGTACATGTATCTACATAATGTAACGAAATATCTACACAATATCACGAAGTATCTATAAATAGAATAAAGTATCTACATAATGTAAAGACGAATCTACAGAATATAATAAAGTATCCACATAATGTAATAAGCAGTCTACACAATGTAATAAAGTAAATACACAATATAATGAAGTATCTACAGAATATAATAAAGTATCCACATAATGTAATAAGCAGTCTACACAATGTAATAAAGTAAATACATAATATAATGAAGTATCTACAGAATATAATAAAGTATCCACATAATGAAATAATGTACCTACATAATGTAACGAAGTATCTACACAATATAATGACATATCTACATATTGTAATAAACAGCCTACATGATATAATAAAGTATCTACAAAATGTAATGAAGTATCGACATAATGTCATAAAGAATCGACATAATGTAATAACGTATCTACATAATATAGTTATGAATGCACATGATATAATAAAGAATGCACATAATACATATAAAATAGACAGCTATGGTTTTCCATAGAATACATTGCCATTATGATAATATGGATTTTTCCCTTTAGATTAGTGTCCGAGATATTGCAATTGAAACATAGATAATACTAGTTTCATTCAAATACAATACTAGAATAAGGTCTTCCGGCTCATTTATGGTTAATTACATTCGAAAATAAAGTAACAGTCTGATACAATCACTACAGTAACTGATGAAACCGATAAGTCAAAATTGCTGATGAAGAAACTGGCAAGTCAAACACACTCGCAGATAATGAAACTGGCAAGTGATACAAACTAGAAGCTAATGTAAGTGGCAAGTCAGATAAACTCGCTGCTGGCAAGCCAGACACACTCGCTGTTAATGTAAGTGGCAAGTCAGACACACTAGCTGCTAATGTAAGTGGCAAGTCAGACACACTAGCTGCTAATGTAAGTGGCAAGTCAGACACACTAGCTGCTAATGTAAGTGGCAAGTCAGACACACTAGCTGCTAATGTAAGTGGCAAGTCAGACACACTCGCTGTTAATGTAAGTGGCAAATAAGACATAATCGCTGCTAATGAAACAGGCAAATCAAACATACTCGCTGCTTATGAAACTAGCAAGTTAGACACAATCGTTGCTATTGAAACTGGCAAGAAGTCAGAGAAACTTGCTGCTTATTAAACTGGCAAGGCAGACACACTCGCTGCTTATGAAACTGGCAAGGCAGACACACTCGCTGCTTATGAAACTGGCAAGGCAGACACACTCGCTGCTTATGAAACTGGCAAGCCAGACACAATCGCTGCTATTGAAACTGGCAAGTAAGAGACACTACCACTACTGATGAAACTGTCAAGTCAAACACAACCAATACTGATGAAACTGACAAGACAAACACAACCACTACTGATGAAACTAGCAAAACAGACACAACCACTACAGATGAAACTGTCAAGACAGACACAACCACTACTGATGAAACTGTCAATACGGACCAAACCACTACCGGTAAAACTAGTAAGACAAACACAACAACTACTGATGAATCTGGCAAAACAGACACAACAACCACTACTGGTGAAACTGTCAGGAGAGACACAACCGCTATCGATCAAACTGGCAAGACAAACACAACCACTACTGATGAAACTGGCAAGACAGACACAACCACTACTGAGGAAACTGTCAAGACAGACACAACCACTACTGATGAAACTGTCAAGACAGACACAACCACTACTGATGAAACTGTCAAGACAGACACAACCGCTACTGAGGAAACTGTCAAGACAGACAAAACCACAACTGATGAAAGTGGCAAGTCAAACACAATCACCACCGATGAAACTGGCAAGACAGACACAACCACTACCGATGAAACTAGCAAGTCAAACACAACCACTACTGATGAAACTGGCAAGTTATACACAACCACTACTGATGAAACTGTCAAGACAGACACAACCACTATAGATGGAACAGGCAAGATAGACACAACCGCTACTGATGAATCTGTCAAGTCAGATACAACAACTACTGATGAAACTGGCAAGACAGACACAACAGCTTCTGCTGAAACTGGCAAGACAGACACAACAGCTACTGATGGAACTGGCAAGTCAGACACAACCGCTACTGATGAAACTGTCAAGACAGACACAACCGCTACTGCCGAAACTGTCAAGATAGACACAACCACTACTGATGAAACTGTTAAGACAGACACAACCACTACTGATGAAACTGGCAAGACAGGCACAACCACTACTGATGAAACTTGCAAGTCAAACACATCCACAACTAATGAAACTATCAAGACAGACACGACCACTACTGATGAAACTGACAAGATAGAAACGACCACCACTGATAAAACTGTCAAGACAGACACAACCACTACTGATGAAACTGTCAAGTCAAACACAACCACTACTGATGAAACTGGCAAGACAAACACAACTACTACTGATGAAACTGGCAAGACAAACACAACCACTACTGATGAAACTGGCAAGTCAGACACAACCACTTCTGATGAAACTAGCAAAACAAACACAACCATTACTGATGAAACTGTCAAGACAGACACAACAACTACGGATGAAATTGTCAAGACAGACACAAACACTACCGATGAAACTGGCAAGACAGACACAACCACTACTGATGAAACTGGCAAGACAGACACAACCGCTACTGATGAAACTGGCAAGTCAGACACAACCACAACTGGACCCAGAATTTTAAAAAAAAAACATTTGCGGACTAAAATATCCTATATCGTATTAAAATTCAATTCCAAACTCAAATTAAAGTGTCCAAAAAATGATGTAAAAAAATATGACTTCTTACCACTTTTCTCCCTCGAAGTAGTGTAACCCCAAAATCAGCATGAAAAAAGCTTAATTTCACGCATTTTAATTTCCATAGAGTTTCCACAATAAAATTTATTCAGTCAAAGAAATATAATTTTAATTTTTTATTGACACAAACATAATAAGCTTACATTTTATTGTGATCATTTGCCAATTTTTGACATTTTCATCCAACCGAAAATAAGCTTACTATCAATATATATGCCATGAACATCCCTATACCTTTTTTCGGCCAATCAGAGAGCTCATCCTAATGGTGGTAGCTGACCAGTAACAGGTAAAAGTACTGTGATGATTATAGTTACTTCAATTAATCTAGCAGTAGGCAAAAAAAGCTGTACTATAAGAATTATTGCTGTCATAAAGAAAGCAATAGACAAGCGTGGTTACGTAGCGAAAGTTGTAATTAATTAGCAATAACCGAACATGTTTCCGGAGCAATAACTGATGACTCATTGCTTTTGTTTTAAGGTATATATATATATATCGCTAAAACAATGCATATCCATGCTAGAATAGGTTTATGCTTTATCCCACATCGAAAAATCATTCACAAATAAAGAAGTGACAGACAGACAGACAGACAGACAGACAGACAGACAGACAGACAGACAGACAGACAGACAGACAGACACTGGTCTCTCTGGAAGGAAAATTAAATGTAAGCACCAATTTTACCAGATAGTACGTGGTTGGACAGAGAGAGAGAGAGAGAGAGAGAGAGAGAGAGAGAGAGAAACAGTAAAACGGAGTGTGACAGAATGGGGAGAGACAGACAGGCAGACAGAGAGAGAGAGAGAGAGAGAGAGATAGAGAGAGAGAAAGAGAGAGAGAGAGAGAGATGGAGGGGCAGTGAGAGGGACTCACACTCTCTCTCTCTCTCTTTCTCTGAGAAATAAAAACGGCTTGACAGACGGAGAGATAGCGAGAAAGCGAGAGAGAGCGGGAAAGTGAGTTAGGCAGAGAGAGAGAGAGAGAGAGAGAGAGAGAGAGAGAGAGAGAGAGAGAGATGGGTAGAGACAGACAGACAGAGCGAGAGAGAGAGAGAGAGAGAGAGAGAGAGAGAGAGAGAGAGAGAGAGAGAGAGGGGGAGGGGGAGCGGGGGGGGGGGCGGGTAATAGATATTCAGGTACATGTACGAACCACTATCAATAACACGAATGTTTATAACCGTCACATAGTAGCACATATATGCAGAGTAACGGTTATCGATTTCTGTGTGGAGTTTACAAATAATTATATTAAAATAATATACAACTGAATATTGTGCGGACAGTTCTGCAAATATATACACATACAAGGTGCTTGACTCTATATTATGAAATACAGGGAAAATTCGAATTGTGGAGCAAGCATAATATACAATATACAACGACAAGGCAGACGACCCTTATTGCAGAGCGTTTTATATGAATATAAATTATTCACGACAGCAGAAAGAGTCTACATACTGACTTACTTTTATTGACGTAGTCCTTGTCTAGCGGTACAAAATCCTTGATTGAAAATTCCAGAATTTTTGTTAACACTTTTCATTTGGCTCGAAAGACCATATTGGAATTGTAGGAAAATGCACACATTATAGTTTAGCCGTGAATACAACACCATCAGCGGAAAACGCCAGCATCCAGATCAATAAACTCGATATTGGAACAGTTCATTATTGTTACGGGTATACTGTAAGCCAAAGTGTCGGCTAGTCGATATTATCATCGGCAAGGGGTATCACTGCTGTATTGGCCGGAACAACCTAACTTATTTTTTCAGTCGTAATATTTCAAATTCGACAACACCGTTAACAACGACGACCACAGTAACAATTAAATACGATCGTTTCGTGAAATGTATTCACAATTTATTCTTAGTTAATCACATTGCAACACATATTGGAATTTGCCTATTTATTTATGTGTGTTAGTGATGTGCATTGTTGACTTTTTCTCTCTTCAATAAAATCGGGAATTTGGAATAGTCTGATATGTTGATTGATTGAATATTTAGCGTCATTTTTATGCCATCGAGGGCTAACAAACGATCAGTTTACCTAACCACTGTTTCCTGGGATTAACCAATACTCGAGCACACCCCATCTCCGCAAGTAACTTTCCCAATTGAATCAGTGGTAAGATACGGATGATAATGAGACACAATGTCGTATATCAATCATCACGGAGACTGTTGCCGGGCGGGGGATTCGAACTCACGATCCCTGGATTGTAACCGTCTGATATGTATTAGGTTGTTGTTATAATATGATATCTTTTTAGTAATCGCCGGTCCCGATTAGCTCAGTCGGTAGCGCTCCTGACCATCAATACAGGGGTCTTGAGTTCGAATCCTTTCCCGATCACAGTCTCTGTGATGGTTGATATACGATATTGCGTCTCATTAGTATTCGTCTCTCACCGCTGATTCAAGTGGGAAAGTGATCAGTTACTTGTGTGGGGTGTTGGGTGTAAGGTGTGCACGATTATTGTATGGTTAACATTCCAGAATCCCAGGAAACAGTGGTTAGGTTAACTGATCGTCTGTTAGCCCTCGATGGCATAAAAATTACGCTTAATATTCAATCAATCAATCAATAAATAAAACAACGATTAGTCATCGTTTTTTTCTCTCAATGTTGAAATTAAAATAAATCGATAAATACGCTTTTATTCGGATTGGAGTCTTAGAAGGTCGCTTTTCTCTTTTATTAAAAAAAATACCCCTTTCAAGCGTGTGTGTTTTTCTAACAGCAAGGAGGACCCCCATTGGAAACAAGATGTAAAACATAATGGGTGATCCTGTGTAATATAAATATAAGACATGACATGTAAAGAGTGTGTTATACAGACTAGATGACGCATATTAAGTATTGGTTTGAATTATTTTTAAATCAGATTTTGTTATTTTCACACACATACTAAATAATATTAACAATAATGATAATAATGAAAATAATATTTTTAATAATGATAATAATAATGATACAAATGAAAATAATTATAATAATAATAATAATAATAACAATAATAATAATAATGAAGATAATGATAATAATAATAATTAATAATGATAATGATAATAATTAAAAAATAATAATAATGATAATGAAAATAACGATGTTAATAATAATAATTAAGAATAATAATAATAATAATAATGATAATAATGATAATGATGATAATGATAAAAATAATAATTAATAATGATAATGATGATAATTAAAAAATAATAATAATGATAATGAAAATAACGATGTTAATAATAATAATTAATAATAATAATAATAATAATAATGATAATAATGATAATGATGATAATAATGAAAATAATAATTATCATGAAAATAATAATAATAATAATTTAAAAAAGTAATAATGATAATGATAATTGTAACAAAGTTAACATTTTTACACATAAAATGACTACACATAACCCTTAAGCTTTAACAATACTCTTTATGTACAGGTACGGTAATTACATGTAATTACATAAATGATAGTGAACACTTTTTATATGCAGACTGCACAGTATAAAAGGGTCAGTTGTATTGGTTATTTGAGAGAGGAAGATGTGTTGTGTTGCATAAAGGTCTGGGACCTTACATAGAGATAGGAATATGATTTGTTGAAGTTGAATGCAAGATGAGGCGAGAATGATGATATGAAGTTTGGTGAGTGAAACATTGATAATATTTAATATTGCTGGAATTATGGTTTTGTCTTATATTGGGTATTGCACAAATTCAAATAACTTTCGCGATGTAATACAACGTTGATATGTAAATACTATTTATGCGAGAAAATTATTATTAAATTCATCAATACCATTTCTATATAGTAAAAGCAATTTCCTTTAACTTATAGAAATATCTCCTCCTTTTTGGTCTTGGTGAAAAATGGATGGAATGTCGATTCGTAGACCATAAAATTACGAAGTACCAAGATGAATACATATTGATTCTATGGTGGACAAGAATTCCCAAAATGTCAGCTTGTTAGAGAATGGAACTATGAGACGTGAAAAACAGTTTATATATTATTATGTAATTGGATACACGAAGCATATAGATTCCATGGTGACGTAAAATTCCACGACTCGATATGCTATGATATAGCATTTATTCTATGAAGATGTGAAGTGCATAAATTATAAGAAATATTAAACAATTATACGAGAGTGCAGAAGTGACATAAAGTCTAGCATTTTATGATACATGTATATGCTACTAGTTGTTGTGTTACAATATATTACAGTTTAGGCTGTTTGAGAGAGGAAAATTGATATATAATATATCCATATATTGTCATACATTATATTTTTCTTGAATCCACATTTTCTCTTCTTTAACTGTCTCTAACTTTTCTATCTAACTATCTCTCTGATTTATTAAATTGAATTAAATTACATAAATTTATACCGGTGTAATAGTTGTTTATGATAACAATATCTTTACTGAACAAAATGACAACATAAACATTGTCGCAATGGTGGCAGCGGTTTAGCTAAGATATTTGTCATAAACATAGATCTTTACCAGTATTTATTTACATATATTAGCAATATTGCAAGTTATTTAAAACTGTTAAATTAATCTAGAATCATGACTGAAAATGTACCCGAGTGGTTTGAAAAAGTGATAGAAAAAGGAGGAGATATTGAGTCCTGTCTTACCTATTTAAGGGAAAAGGCTGAACGGGAAGGAACATTGAAACTAAAAGAAATAGAGCGTGATGAAAGAGCTGCAGAGCGTGCAGAAAAAGCTGCTACTGCAGAACGCACCGAAAAAGCTGCTGCTGCAGAACGCGCAGATAGATTAAAAATTCTTGAGATGGAGAACGAGATAAGATTGAGAGAATTAGAGTTAAAGACTAATATTAAACAAGTACAATCCACACAAGAAAGTACAAAAGCTAAAGTAGCATTGCCAAAATTTGAAGCAGGTCAAGATGTAGAAGTATTTTTAACATCTTTCGAAAGATTAGCAATACTTCATAAATGGGAGAAAGATGAATGGCCAATAAGACTAGTACCACAATTGTCAGGAAATGCATTAGAAGCATATTCAAGAATGTCACTAGATGACAGCAAGCAATATGATAAAATTAAATCTGCTATTCTAGAAAGATTTGGGCTAAACTCTCTTGAATATCGCAATCGATTCCGCAATGCAAAACAGAGATTTGGTGAAAATTTTAAAGAATTTTCAATCAGAGTGACAAAAGATTTAGAACATTGGCAAGCTAGTGAGAATGTTAGTAATCATGCTCAATTGGCAGACATGATTATAAGAGATCAATTAATGATGAGTGTCAGTAATGACTTACAAATATACTTACAAGAAAAAGAAATAAAGTCAGTACAAGAGTTAGTAACATTGGCACAAGCCTATCAGTTAGCTCACAAAGACACATTCATGAGAAAACACCCATATCGTCCCCCTATGCTTAGATCATTTGGACCTTCACAAAATACCGAATATCCACAAAAGTTCAACAGTATGAACTATCAAACCTACAAAACAAGTGAAAAACGTAAATGTTTTCATTGTAAGAGTGAAGATCATTTAATTGCACAATGCCCATTTAATCAACAGTACAAAAATGATAGGTTAACAGACACACACGGTAATGACAAACATACGGCTGACAATCACGCAAATGGTCTCATACATTCGCCTACTAAATTAGAAAATGAATTCAGTACTATTACAATCCCAGTAGAAGTTAACAAAGTAATTAGTAAAGGGCCTTTAACAGAGAATAAAGAATTAACAAATGGTTTAATCATATCCAAGGGACAAATTAATGACAAAGACGTAAAGGTATTACGAGACACAGGGTGCACAACCATTTTTGTAGGTGAAAAGCATAGAAAGTTGGGTAAAGAAACTGGAGTCAGTCAAATTGTTACATTAGCTAATGGTAGTGAGTGCAAATGTCCAGAGATTATAATACAAATTTGTACAGAATATATTTCTGGAGAAGTAAAATCACTTGTGATGGACAATCCGTTTGCAGACCTTGTGATAGGGAACATAGGACATGTAACCAGAAGCAGTAACAATAAATCATTTCAAGGTGTAGAAACACGTGACATGAAGGCCAAACGAGAACTACAAGATGCAGTCGAGGTTAGAAATGAAGGCGAAATACTTACAGACAAGATCAGAAATAAAGTTGACTCCACTTTTGAAGTAAGAGGAGACATGTGTATAGATATGCATGACCTAAAGAAAGAACAAAGACAAGACACTACATTAAAGAAAGTACTATCCTATGCAGAAAAGAAAAATGAAATAAATGAAATAAGTACAGGATATACTAATAACTCGTACTTTTCATATCATCAAGGCATATTATATAGAACATTTCAACCAAAAGATAGAGATCCCATCGAGCAGATCGTAGTGCCAAAGAAATATAGAATGAAGATCATGGAGATCGCACATACCATACTTCTCGGTGGTCACTTGGGAAACAAAAAGACAAGAAACAGAATATTACAGAACTTTTTCTGGCCAGGAATATTCATTGATGTTGCAAAGTTCTGCAGATCTTGTCCAAATTGCCAAAAATGTATCCCAAGAGGGCGTATAACTAAAGCTCCTTTAATACCAATACCTGCAATGGATGAACCATTTAGAAGAATTGCAATTGATATAGTAGGACCATTAACAAGGACAGAGCGAGGTAATAGATTCATTCTTGTGGTTTGTGACTATAGCACTAAATATCCAGAAGCGATACCATTAAAAACAATAGATGCTGAAACCGTAGCTGATGCATTAATTAACACCTTTTCGAGAACAGGAATACCAATGGAAATACTGTCTGATCAAGGGACAAACTTCATGTCTGCGCTTATACAGAATTTATGTAAGGTGTTACATATACAAAAACTTAAGACGTCTCCATATCACCCACAAGCAAATGGGCTAGTAGAAAACTTTAATGGAACACTGAAGAAGATGCTTCAACGTAATTCTGAAGAAGACGAAAACAATTGGGATATGCACATTCCATATATGCTATTTGCATATCGGGAAGTACCCCAAGAATCCACTGGCTATTCACCCTTTGAATTATTGTACGGCAGACATGTTCGTGGACCTCTAACAATACTTAAAGAGGAATGGGAAGAGCCAAAGTTAGAAAAACAAAATGAATCAGTCATCAGTTACATTTTACAAGCAAGAGATAGACTGACACGTATGACAGAATTAGCAAACGAACGTGAAAATAACGAAAAGTGCCGACAAAAGAAGTATTTTGATATCAAAGCAAGGAAGAGACAATTTAAGACAGATGACAAGGTACTTCTCTTACTACCAACAAATACAAACAAACTTCTAGCCCAATGGAAAGGCCCGTATGTAGTAACAGAAAAAGTAAATGAAGTTGATTACAAAATAAAGTTAAACAAAAGAACTGAGAAAGTGTATCACATCAACATGTTAAAGAAATGGTATGAAACAAATGAATCTGATAGTGCAAACAGTAATTCAGATGAAAAAGAGGAACATGATACAAATAGAAACATTGAGAAAAATGACATTTCTAAAGTAGATGACACCATATGCTGTATAATGCATACAGACGAAAATATAGAACTAGATCAAATTGACATTGGGAACCCACTCTTAATACCAAGTGAAACAATTGATGATATAAAAATCAACAATGATTTATCTCTTGACGAAATAACGCAATTAAAAGAACTGTGTGAAGAGTATTCTGATGTACTAACAGATATACCTGGAAATACAGATGTTATACAGCACCATGTAACCTTACAAAACAACAAACCTATTTATAAGAAAGCGTATACACTCCCATATTCTATGAGAGAAAAGGTACAGGAGGAAGTACAAAGTATGCTCAATGCAGGTATTATTGAAAAATCAAACAGTCCTTATGCTGCCCCAATTGTGATAGTGAAAAAGAAAGATTCTACAGATATAAGGTTATGTGTTGATTATCGTGGGTTAAATGAACAGACAATATTTGATCCGCAACCAATGCCAAAACTTGACGACATTTTGAATAAATTAGGTAGAGCAAAATATATGTCAAAAATTGATTGTACAAAAGGATTTTGGCAAATACCTTTAGCTGATGATGCAAAAGAGAAGAGCGCATTTATAACACCATTTGGTCATTTCCAATTCAATGTTATGCCTTTCGGAATGGTAAACTCAGCGGCAACTTTTGTCAGGATGATGAAGATCATTCTTCACGGGCTAGAAACATTTTCTGATTCATTTATAGATGACATTCTTGGGTTTAGTGAAACATTTCCTGAACATATAACACATCTCCGCCAGATATTTGAGGCCCTAAGGAATGCTAAAATCACAGCAAAACCATCCAAATGTATGCTAGGATATACAGAACTCGAATTTTTGGCACACCAGGTAGGAAAAGGATCTGTGAAACCTACACAAAATAAGATTAATTCAATCAACAATATTCCAAATCCTACAACAAAGAAGCAAGTACGCTCCTTTATAGGTACAGTGAATTTTTACAGAAGATTCATCCCTCATTTTGCAGAAATTGCAGCTCCATTGACAGACTTGACTGCTAAAAAGCTTCC
>CM055904.1:13809355-14063242 GCA_029582155.1 Panopea generosa
CCACAATTTTAGCACGACCACAACTGCAATTTCTAAAATCGTTTTGGTAATAGTGAAAACATTACAATAATGGTGAGCTCTGCACCGAGAATGGTAAAATTTACCCCAGGACCTCATCTGACGTCTTATTGGTGGCTAGAGGAGAGTTGAGGCTGTCATCCGGGTACGTGGAGGCTATTCACATTATTGGAGATTGTAGCTGCAGCTCCATACTTAAAACATTTATAGTTTTGGTAAAAATCAACACTTGTACTTGTGTTTCGATATTATGATTAGAAGGTACATTCAACTGATAAGTGTGCATGTTTCTGATTGTTGAAGGGTTCTCGCTACACATCACATAATTTTTCATTTGCTCATTTCGTTGGTCATCTCATGTATGTATGTATGTGTGCGTGCGTGCGTGCGTGCGTGCGTGCGTGCGTGCGTGCGTTCGTTCGTTCGTTCGTTCGTTCGTTCGTTCGTTCGTTCGTTCGTTCGTTCGTTCGTTCGTTCGTTCGTTCATTTATTTATTTACTGACGAAATATCCTTGTCCTTGCGGAATACACTGACGTTACGGTATCATATTTCAGAAAATGAAATACACTTTCCATTATGTACACTGAGATATTTTTTTCTATAAAATTATGAAGGATCAAACTTCTAAGTTGTTCAGTGTTTTTTAATACGGTTTAACACCATTATCAACACATTTTACGTTATATCCCAAATCTTCGAGTCTCATTTAACTACGCATAAGGAATACATGACCTTCTTCACAATTTTTTTGTATTCAGTGTCTGCGAATAAGCTATTATTAATTTTATTTTTTATATTATCATTTTATTATTATCATTATTATTATTATTATTATTATTATTATTATTATTATTATTATTATTATTATTGTAAGTATTATTATAATTGTTATTATTATTATTACTATCATTAATATTATTGTTATTATTATGTTATTTTTAATTTATTTTATTATGATGATGATGATGATGATGATGATGATAATGATGATGATGATTACTATTGATATTATCATTATAATTATTATTATAAATTTTATTATTATTATTATCTATTTTATTATTATTATTACTATTGTTATTATTTTTATTATTATTATTATTATTATTATTATTAATATGAAGATGACGGATGAGGATAATGATGCTTCTTCTGCTACTACTGATGTTGCTGCTGCTGCTAATGGTGATGGTTATGATGGTTATGGTGGTGGTGATGATGATTATAATGGCGACGACGGCAACGACGACGACAATTAAAAAAATATTAATAAATTGATAAGATAAACAAATTAATAGCAATAATTTATAATAGTAAAAGCCAAAATTGTAATAATAGTTACAATAGTAACAACAGTAATAATAGTTACTATATTTAACAAAATAACTCAGTCTCAATAATATTTAAAAACTGAAGGCATTAGGCATTCTGACGATTCCCCATTTCCGGTTACCAAAAAGAATTTCACGATGTAATTAAAATGAAGTATTTTATAGGCCTATTTTACATGTTAGTTGCACCAAATCATTTTGATAACGTGCGTGCATTTTAGTCTCTAGTTGCAACAGACTGTCTACCTTTAACAACCTTTTACTGCTAATTGCATTCCACTGCGCATTCTTTAAACCGGCAAGCTTTCCAATTATACAAATAGCACGTCTTACCACGTGCGTTTTGTCAGAACTAAACTGGGAGAGCGGCTAATTGCCCATCTCCTCTTTATTGATAATTTTTAATTTCTAAAGGTGAATTTTAAAATTCAAAATAGATTTTTGTTTGAAAATGTGAGATATTTTATGCTTGGCGTGAAATACAAAACACTCTGCTGGTATTAGCGGTTATATTTTATGTGCATGTGAATAGCGGGCTGCGATGTGTTTTTCGGCGCCCAAATGACGGTGTCTGCTTTAAAACAGTAATAATGAACGTCTCACACAGTAATTAATTTTGTACTGTTTTACACATAGAGACATGCCCTTCTGGAACACTGGATACATTACCAATGGTTCTAAAAGTGTCTTGTACCCATAAATAGTCCTCTGTTGATCCAATTATGTAGAAAAAAAACACGGGGTTGACCCGGTTGCTTTTTCACAATTCGATGGTTTGATGGCCACCCTTCATTTTTGACATTTCTGACCATTTGTTGCAGTGTATCACTACGCATCTTTAAATTGTTTTAGCTTCATCAAACAATTCCCAATGTCATTCAAACTTTGCAGAAATTATGAAAATGTTCCAATGTTCCCATATGCACATAGAAATATGACATTTTATGATTGTTTTAACAAAAAAATGCCCAACCGCATTACACAGCTCTAATTTCTTTGGCGTAAGAATTTTGCTACCGTCATGTAAGGGAGGTAATTCTTAAATAAGACCTAATAAACTCTGCCACACTTGAGCATTATGCTGCAAACCCGACCAGTCACATTATAATGATACCAGACCGACATGACCTTATTTATCTATAAAGGATAAAGGTCTCACACAACAATTAATGTTGCACTGTTCGACGTATATAATAGAGGAATGTATTTCTTAAATACTGACTACATTACCAATTGTTCTATAAATGTCTTGTGTCCATACATAGTTGTCATCTGTTTGTCCATATATGAAGGGAAAACATGGGATTGGCCAGAGTGCTTTTTCCAAATTTCGATGGTTTGATGACACCATTCATTTTTGACAGGTTCGTACGTTGGTTGCAGTTAATAATACATCTTCAAACTGGCATATCATCACCCAGCTGTACTCAAAGTCTGTTACAACCATGACGGACAAATCCAGGGTGGACTTACCACAAGTATATAACAACCACGACGGACTCGCCACAAGTATTCAACAACCATGACAGAATCACAACAAGTATATAACAACCACGATGTACTTTCCACAAGTATATGACAATCATGTCGGACTTACCACAAGTATATAACAACTATGACGGACTCACCACAAGTATATAACAACCATGACGGACTCACCACAAGTATATAACAACTATGACGGACTCACCACAAGTATATAACAACTATGACGGACTCACCACAAGTATATAACAACTATGACGGACTCACCACAAGTAAATAACAACTATGACGGACATTTGACAAGTATATAACAACCATGTCGGACTTACCACAAGTATATAACAACCATGTCGGACTTACCACAAGTATATAACAACCATGACGGACTCGCCACAAGTATTCAACAACCATGACGGAATCAAAACAAATATATAACAACCATGACGGACTTTCCACAAGTATATAACAATCATGTCGGACTTACCACAAGTATTTAACAACCATGACGGACTCACCACAAGTATATAAAAACAATGACGGACATTTGACAAGTATATAACAACCATGTCGGACTTACCACAAGTATATAACAACCAGGTCGGACTTACCACAAGTATATAACAATCATGTTGGACTTACCACTACTATATAACAACCAATACGGACTTACCACTAGTATATAACAACCAATACGGACTTACCACTAGTATATAACAGCCATGACGGACATATCAGAAGCATATAACAACTATGACGGACACACCACAAATAAATAACAACCATGACAGACTTACCACAAGTATATAACAACCATGTCGAACATGCCACGGATTTACATAAAGTATATAACAACCATGACAGACTCACTACAAGTAAATAACAACCATGACGGACTTACCACAAGTATATAACAACAATTACTGACCCACCACAAGAACATAACAACCTTGAGGTACTCATGACATGTTTATAACATGCATGACTGACTCACCACAAGTAAATAACAACCATGACGGACTCGCAATTATATAACAACCATGACGGACTGACCACAAGTAAATAACATCTATGACAGACTCTTCACATGTATATAACAACCAGGATGGACATTCCACAAGTATATAACAACCAAGACGGACATTCCACATGTATATAACAACCAAGACGGACTAACTACAAGTATATAACCACCAGTATGGACATACCACAAGTATATAACAACCATGACATACTTACCACAAGTATATAACAATCATGACATATTTACCACAAGTAAATAACAACCAGGGCGGATTTACCACAAATATATAACTACCATTACGGACATATCACAAGTATATAACAACAATGACGGACTTTCCACAAGTATATAACAACCATGAAGGACTTTCCACAAGTATATAACAACCATGAAAGACTTACCACAAGTATATAACAACCATGTCGGACTTACCACAAGTATATAACAACCATGTCGAACTTATCACAAGTATATAACAACCAGGGCGGATTTATTACAAGTATATAACAACCACGACAGACTTACCACAAGTATATAACAACCATGAAGGACTTTCCACAAGTATATAACAACCATGAAAGACTTACCACAAGTATATAACAACCATGTCGAACTTATCACAAGTATATAACAACCAGGGCGGATTTATTACAAGTATATAACAACCACGACAGACTTACTACAAGTATATAACAACCATTACGGATTTACCACAATATATAACAACCAAGACTGATTTACCACAAGTATATAACAACCATGTCGAACTTACCACAAGTATATAACAACCAGGGTGGATTTACCACAAGTATATAACAACCACGACAGGCTTACCACAAGTATATAACAACCATGACGGATTTACCACAAGTATATAACAACCATGACGGATTTACCACAAGTATATAACAACCATGTCGAACTTACCACAAGTATATAACAACCATTACGGAATTATCACAAGTATATAACAACCAGGACAGACTTACCACAGGTATAAAACAACCTGGGCGGTCTTACCTCAAGTATATAAGAACGATGACGGACTTACCCCAAGTATATAACAACCAAGGCGGACTTACCACAAGTATATAACAATCATGACGGACTTACCACAAGTATATATATCAACCATTACGGACCTACCACATGTATATAACAACCATGACGGACTAACCACAAGTATATATATCAACCATTACGGACTTACCACAAGTATATATATCAACCATTACGGACTTACCACAAGTATATAACAATCATGACGGACTTACCACAAGTATATATATCAACCATTACGGACTTACCACAAGTATATAACAATCATGACGGACTTACCACAAGTATATATATCAACCATTACGGACCTACCACATGTATATAACAACCATGACGGACTAACCACATGTATATAACAACCATGACGGACTAACCACATGTATATAACAACCAGGACGGACTCACCACAAGTAAATAACAACCATGACGGACTCACCACTATTATATAACAACCGTGACGGACTTACCACAAGTATTTATCAATCATTACGGACTTACCACAAGTATATAACAACCAGGGCTGACTCACCACAAGTAAATAACAACCATGACAGATTCACCACTATTATATAACAACCGTGACGGACTTACCACAAGTATTTAACAATCATTACGGACTTACCACAAGTATATAACAACCAGGGCGGATTTACTACAAGTAAGTAACAACCATGATGGACTTATCACAAGTTTATACCAACCATGACGGACTTACTACAAGTATAAAACAACCAGGGCGGACTTACTACAAGTATATAATAACAACCAGGAGGAACTTAGCACTAGTATGTTTTAACCATGTCAGACTTACCACAAATCTGTTACAACCACGACGGACTAACCACAAGTATGGTACAACCACGACGGACTTACCACAAGTCAGTAACAACCATGACGGACTTACCACAAATATGGTACAACCACGACGGACTTACCACAAGTCAGTAACAACCACGACGGACTTACCACAAGTCAGTTACAACCATGACGGACTTACCACAAGTATGTTACAACTAACCACAAGCCTGTGTATACTTACAACATTATCATTAACAATCATAGCACATGACGCACACTACATTAGAGAACGTTGAACCTCTGGATAATATTTGTATCAATTTATTAATAATTCATTTCTACAAAAGTTCACAAAATGTCACGTGTCAGTATTATGTAATTGTTTAGCTTGTTTTCAGATGGGACAGCGACAACCGTAATGTTCTCAACTTCCGATGATCTTTGGATAACTTTAGAACTATAGTAATTTAAATCTCCTTTCTGATGAGATTGGTTACCATGGCAGCTGTGAAATCAATTAGGAATAGTGTCGTATATAGCTCATACAAAGCATCAGATCGCAAAGATAGAGCCGGTATTACGTCAACAGCTGCAGACATTTTCGTTACACATAGAGGTACATGACAGTACAAACGAGGTAGATATATACATAGAAGTACATGAAAGTAATATCAAGTTAGATAGAAACATATAGGTACATGATAGTAAAAACAAGGTAGATAGATACATAGAGGTACATGACAGTTAAAACAAAGGAGATAGACACATAGATGTACATGACAGTAAAAACAAAGAATACACGTAGAGTAACGTGACAGTAAAAACAAGGTATATAGACACATAGAGGTACATGCCAGTAAAATCAAGGTAGATAGAAAAACAGAGGTACATGACAGTAAAAACAAGGTAGATAGACACATAGAGGTACATGGCAGTAAAAACAAGGTTGATAGACACATAGAGGTACATGGCAGTAAAAACAAGGTAAATAGACATATAGAGGTACATGACAGTTAAAACAAGGTAGTTAGACACATAGAGGCACATTACAATAAAAACAAGGTAGATAGACACATATAGGTACATGACAGTAAAAACAAGGTAGAAAGACACATAGGAAAACATGGCATTAAAACCAAGGTTGATAGACACAAAAAGGTATATGATATTAAAAACAAGGTAGATATACACAAAGAGGCACATTACAGTAAAAACAAGGTAGATAGACACATAGAGGCACGTGACAGTAAAAACAATGAAGGAAGACAAATAGAGGTACATGGCAGTAAAAACAAGGTAGATAGACACATAGAGGCACATTACAGAAAAAAAACAAGGTGGACAGACACATAGAGGTACATGACAGTAAAAACAAGGTAAATAGACACATAAAGGTACATGGCAGTAAAAACAAGGTTTATAAACACATAGAGGTATATCACAGTAAAAACAAGGTAGGCAGAGACGTAGATGCACTTGACAGTAAAAACAAGGTTGATCGAAACACAGAAGTTCATGGCAGTAAAAACAAGATAGATAGACATGTAGATGCACTTGACAGTAAAAACAAGGTTGATCGAAACACAGAGGTTCATGGCAGTAAAATCAAGGTAATTGGATACACAGAGGTACATGGCAGTAAAAAACAAGGTAGATACAAACACAGGGATACATGATAGTAAAAACAAAGTAGTTAGATACATAGAGGTACATGACAGTACAGTAAGATAGATAGATACACAGAGGTACATGACAGTAAAATAAGGATGATAGATATACAGAGGTACATGGCAGTAAAAACAAGGTAGATAGATACACAGAGGTACATGACAGTAAAAACAAGTTATACAGACATAAGAGGAACATGACAATAAAAACAAGGTTGAGAGACACATAGAAGTACATGGCAGTAAAAACAACGTATACAGTCACATAAAGGTACATGGCAGTAAAAACAAGGTAGATAGATACACAGAGCTACATGGCAGTAAAAACAAGGTAGACAGACACATAGAGGTACATGGCAGTAAAAACAAGGAAGATAGATACACAGAGGTACATGACAATAAAAACAAGATAAATGGATACACAGAGGTACATTGCAGTAAAAACTAGGTAGATAGATACAAAGAGGAACATGGCAGTAAAAACAATGTAGACAGACACACAGAGGTACATGGCAGTAAAAACAAAGAAGAAAGATACACAGAGGTACATGACAGTAGAAACAAGATAAATGGATACACAGAGGTACATGCCAGTAAAAATAAGGTAGACAGATACACAGAGGTACATGGCAGTAAAAACAACGAAGATAGATACATAGAGGTACATGACAGTAAAAACAAGCTAGATAGATAAACAGAGGTACTTGACAGTAAAAACAAGGTAAACAGATACATAGAGGTACATGGCAGTAAAAACAAGGTAGAGAGACATAAAGAGGTAAATGACAGTAAAAACAAGGTAGATAGATACACAGAGGTACATGGCAGCAAAAACAAGGTAGACATACACATGGAGGTACATGACAGTAAAAACAAGGTAGACAGATACACAGAGGTACATGACAGTTTAAACAAAGTAGATAGATACACAGAGGTACATGGCATTAAAAACTAGGTAGACAGACACACAGAGGTACATGACAGTAAAAACAAGGTAGACAGATACACAAAGGTACATGACAGTAAAAACTAGGTAGATAGATACACATAGGAACATGACAGTAAAAACAAGTTAGGCAGACATAAGAGATACATGACAGTGTAAATAAGGTAGACAGACACATAGAGGTACATGGCAGTAAAACAAGGTATACAGATACATAAAGGTACAAGGCAGTAAAAACATGGTAGACAGATACTCAGAGGTACATGGCAGTAAAAAACAAGATAGATCGAAACACAGAGGTACATGACAGTAAAAACAAGGTAGATAGAAACACAATGGTACATGACAGTAAAGCAAAGTAGATAGAAACACAGAGGTATATGACAGTAAAAACAAGGTAGATAGAAACACAAAGGTACTTAACATTAAAAACTAGGTAGATAGATACACAGTGGTACATGACAGTAAAAACAAGGTAGATAGATACACAGAGGTACATGACAGTAAAAACAAGGTAGATAGAAACACAATGGTACATGGCAGTAAAACAAGGTAGATAGAAACACAAAGGTACTTAACATTAAAAACTAGGTAGATAGATACACAGAGGTACATGACAGTAAAAACAAGGTAGACAGAAACACAGAGGTACATAACAGTAAAAACAATGTAGATAGATACACAGAGGTACATGACAGTAAAAACAAGGTAGACAGAAACACAGAGGTACATGACAGTAAAAACAAGGTAAATAGAAACACAGAGGTACATGACAGTAAAAACAAGGTAAATAGAAACACAGAGGTACATGACAGTAAAAACAAGGTAAATAGAAACACAGAGGTACATGACAGTAAAAACAAGGAAGACGGACACAACATATATTCAGATAGAGCCCCTTTCACCATCCTTTGTATGGCTAAATAATTTCGAACAAACAAATTATGACATCTAGGTACGTTTCATAAGTGCAGTATTTTTTGTTGAAACACATTTTATTTCAAATCTTACTGCAAATATTAGAAAGAATATTTTGTACAAGGCTTACAAAAGATCGTAAATTAAGTAAGCGACACAATCAATGCATTTCCCGACATGTTTTCAAATTTTACACTAAGAAGTTCGTAAACTTACGAACGTTAGTGAAACGGATCCCGGATCCCGGATTTAATTCTTAAACGCATTAAGAATTTTGAGTTTAAAACTCCCGACTTTAATTTTGCGTAAAAATGGTTGATCTAATACTGTGTCCCATCGCAGTATATTTCTTAAATAACGTAAAGGCGAAACAAGGAAACTACGATGATGAAAAGTCGAAACGATTTCACCATCAGACGTCATACATGAATGGAATAAATGGAATTACCTAGATTAATTATTTGATTAATTAATTAATTAATTAATTAATGTATGAATGAATGAATAAAATGTATTTACCATGGATTCTTTAAACAGTTCCGCGTATTACGGCTGGGCATTACCGAGATTATAATAAAAAATTAAGTTACTAGAATATCTGGAAGAAAAGAAATTTTGTTAATATTTAAAAAAGAGGTTACAATCATCTAGGATTGATATTTAGTATAGTTGGTTAGTCTGTTTTTTGTAGTTTAGACTAATCTAATTTAGTTCGATAACAAGATTAGCTCGTTTATTTTTTTATTATTATTTATTTTTTTATATTTTTTTTTTTGTGATAAATTGTTTTATTTCATACATTATATGTATTATAATTTTTACCGCACAGAACAAAAATACAATATTATTTTAAATACATACAATACATCATGACATTCACAATTTTACTCTGGATAGTGGGTAGAATTAGTAAATGTGTCCAGCTTTGGAACGAATTCGCGACCTTTAGCGTGATCGACCGCAACTTGCTACCTCCTGTATTACTGACCCACTCGTTTGTGCAGCGATGAAGTCGAGCCCTCTCTCTGTTTTTAAAAAATTGCACGTTTTATTGTTTGAATAGTGTATAGAATGTACGATACTGAGGTCGGAGAGTTCACTTATCCCGTGTAAACTGTTTGATTGACTCGCATTTTTTTTTAAAACGAAAAGCGGTATTTTCGTTATCTGATATAAATCAAGTTTATTATTACGAAGAGTATCCCCAAACCTGATATCTCCCGTATCAGGTCTATTAACTCCCGATGAAAAAGCAGGGAATTCTATGTTTGTCCCTCTATTCATAGCAATTGGACGCTTGCTAACTGTGACGTCATTTAGATTTTCAGTTGAAGCAACTGACCAATCAAAGTGGTCAAATTGGGCTTTCCTAACATTGCTTAACTGACCAAACTGGGAGAGCTGGGTCCGTTCTACAGACTAGTAGTTACCTGAAACATGATATCTGGCTTATCGTAAATTTAAGAAACATGTTCGCAGTTATTATAGTGTATAGTTGAGGAAGGGAAATAACTTACATTGCCATATTCGCCATCTATTCTACGTATAGTTATTTCCCTTTAAAATGCACAGTTTCGAACAATTCACAGACACTTTTTTTAGTTTGTCTGTTTGAAGGTTAACAGACAATCGGTTAGACTTAACCACTTATTCCTGGGAGCCTGGAGGGTTAACCAGTACTCAAGAACACCCACCTTCGCAAGTCACTGATAACTTTCCACTTTAATCAGCGGTGAGACACGAATGGCAATGAAGCAATGGCATATATCAATCATCACGGAGACTGTGACCGGACAGGATTCGAACTCACAACCGGTGAATTGATAGTAACGCGCTCTAATGACTGAGCTAATCAGACCAGGTACAACTTTTGACAGTTACTGGTCTTCCGTTTATGGAATTATGCGAAAGGAATTGTTTAACGCCATTTTGGGGTTATATCTACGTATATCCAGTTTTAGTGGTGGATGCAGACCTCATAATTAATCTTTGTAGAACCCCCAAAGTAACCGGCAACCTCTCTCACATAAAGTAATGGACCGAGCAGACCTCAGCGGTGGGAGGTTAGCATCTTAGGCGGCGCCTGAGGTCACTTTGCTTCGGAAGCCGTTGCTTTGAGAAAGGTGTATGGTAGAATAAAGTTATTATACAGTTCACTGCAATATTCAAACATAAGAACTGGTTGTGTCTAAGATTCTTGAGTATCTGATCTTTGGTGCTATGTAACTCGTTTGTTCTTTTACTTCTCGATTTGTATTACCATACAGCCGTTCTTTCTTGTTAAACGCTGACCCGGTGTATGTTGCCTGCACAGTCGCCCTTGAACAAACCAACCCCATCACCAATCACACTGTCCCATCACTGCCGTCTACGGAATTTAAGTTCTGCCAACAAGTATCATCCATGCTGCTAAGCTCCTTCCTATATGAGGTTAGTGGTTAGAGTTTCTTAATGTTACAATCTTGGATCTCCTACTCCCAGTATCAACTTAATATCACTGTCTTAGAATGTGTCCTTTCCATCTTACTCTTATTGCCTTTGATCCTCTCCTTTCCAGCTTATTATGACAGTTTTGGATTCACCCCTCCACCAACTTAACATTAAAATCTTTATAATTGATCTTCTCCCACACAAACTTAATATTACAATCAAGAATACTTTCTACACTTACTTAATGTAACAGTCTTGGATGCAAACCTCCAACTAATTATTGTTATGGTCTTAGCCCCCCCCCCCCCCCCCCCCCCTTACACACCAACTTAATATTACAATCTTGGATACTTCCTACACCAACTTAATGTAAAAAATCTTGGATACAAACCTCCACCCACTTAATGTAATGGTCTTGAACCCCCCTTCCCTCCCTTCCCTACACACACACACACACTCCCGGTCTTTCACACTAAATTAATATTATAATCTTGTATATTTTACAACACCAACTTAATGTACAAATCTGATATACAAATCTCTACCCACCTAATGGAATTGTCTTGGATCCTCTCCCCCACCAACTTGATATTACAATTTTTGATACTTCCTACACCAACTTCATACAACAATCTTGGAGAGAAACCTCCACCCACTTATGGTATTGGTCTTGGATCCTCATTCCCGCCAACTTAATGTTACAATCTTGGATACTTCCTACACCAACTACATGTAACAATATTGGATACAAATCTCCACCCAATTGTGGTATTGGTCTTTGATTCTTATCCCGACCAACTTAATATTACAATCTTGGAATCTGTCTTTCAACAATGCAATGATCTTAGATTGTGTGTTTATTGACAAACCTCCACCATCTTAGTGCTACCATTTTGGAATATATGTTATAATTTTAGATACTACTTAATGTTGTTGTCTCAAATTCGCTTCTCATCCAACTTAGCCTTTCCTCTACCAATTTAATGTTACAGTATTGAATCTTCTCCTCTTGCAGTCCAGTGTTTCAGTTGTCTCGTGGCCTGTAACTTTGTCATGCATAGATTGATTTTATAAATACTTCAAATGAGCAACTTAATATGACGACGTGTCGCGCGTGGCACCTACACTCCCACTTCAAAGGTCAAGGTCACAACTTAACAGTTTTTGACGACACTTCAGTCTGTTTGAGATTTCGAATCCGGTCTGTAACTTTGTCACCTATGGATAAATTTTTAAAACAAAATGACTCAGTTGATCAACATGACATGATGAAGTGCCACTTGTAAGACCCAGAACCTTTCTTCATAGGTCAAAGTCACACTTCCAATTTGTTTGATATTCGTGTCTGGTCTGTAATTTTGTCTTTTAACTTGGCTCAGTTGATCGAGATGACACGACGACGCGTCACACGTAAGACCCAGACCTGTACCTTAAAGGTCAACGTCACACTTTGAGTCTGTTTGAGATTTCAAGTCCGATATATAACTTTATCATACGTAGATGGATTTCGAAAACACTTGGCTCAACTAATCAATTGATCTATATGACATGACGATGTGTCGCGTTAAGACATAGAAAATCAAAGGTCAAGGTCACTCTTTCAGTTTGTTTCATATTTCATATCTGGTCTGTAATTTGGTCTTACATGAGCGATTTTAAAGTTGCTTGACACACATGATCAATATGTCATGATGATGTGTAACCTGTAGTTACCTGTAGAAATACCCAGACCGTTACATTAGATAGCAATGTTAAGATTATACAAAGGTCACGGTCACACTTTAATGTACAAATACATGAAATTGTGTGTCTAGTCTGAAACGTCAGAGAGAGAAATGGACGAACAAATCAGTTACATCGCACCATAGATCAGATACTTGAGAATTTCGGACGCATTTAATAGACCCCGCTCCCAAACATGAACGATTCATTTCTATCTTTCATTTGGTATGTCCAGATGTGAATGGATGTGATAAAAATGCCCTGTTAGCACATCCATCTTATATCTGGTCTGCTGAATTAAGAACATATGAATCATTCATGTTTACGAGCGGTGTCTGTTAAATGCGCCTGAGAATCTTGAGCATCTGATCTATGGTGCGATGTAACTCGTTTGTTCGTCCACTTCTCTCTGATGCAAACATTTGTTCTTTCTTGTTAGAATATCTACACTGGCCGTATTTATGAGGCCTAAACAGTCGCTCTTTTACAAACAACCCCCGCCACCAAATCACACTGTCCCACCACTGCCATCTGCGGACTTAGGTTCTCATTTTGAGATCAGAACATATCCTTAAGACAGGCCATTCCACCTGCCAACAACTATCATCCATGCTGATAACCTCCTTCCTATGTGAGGTTATTAGTGATAGTTTCTTATTGTTACAATATTGGATCCTCCACTGCCGGCATCAACCTAATATCACTGGCTTGGAATGTGTCCTCTCCATCTTACTTTTACTGCCTTTGATCCTTTCCTTTCCAACTTGTTACACAGTTTTGGATCCAACCCTCCGCCAACTTATTGTTAAAATCATTTTAATAAATTCCCTCGACCAACTTAATATTACAATATCGGATACTACTTACACTATCACAATGTAACAGTATTGGATACAAACCTCCTCCCGCGTA
The DNA here is from genome assembly GCA_029582155.1 of Panopea generosa. Taxonomy (NCBI): domain Eukaryota; kingdom Metazoa; phylum Mollusca; class Bivalvia; order Adapedonta; family Hiatellidae; genus Panopea; species Panopea generosa. The sequence goes on from CM055904.1 coordinate 13,823,664, forward strand.
TGGTTATGGTCTTAGGTCTTCTCCCCTTGCAACTTCTTGTAACAATCTGGGATGTAAACCTCCACCCACTTATGGTAATGGTCTTGGATCCTCCCCCCAACCAACTAAATATTTAATCTTGGATACTGTCCTTCACCAACGCAAAGTTAGTATCTTTGATTTAATTATTCACAAATAATTTTTTATATATGACAATGACAATGACAATATGTTTATTCAGTAATTTAGGCTTCCGGCCCATAAAACAACATGTAAAATTTTATAAAGTCTGGTGTATGTAACAAGAGTATAGAATATACTATACTGTTATAACATTATATATATATAGATAAATGTTGTATTAATTCTTATAATAACCACATTTGTCAATTTAACATTAGGTCGAAATATTTTCTATGTTATTTTGAATGAATTCTTATTTTTTATCAAAAAGCTATAACAAATGTTCTTTATGTGTTGGTGTTTTTTATAAACTTTATTATTATCCTTTAACAAAAAATAAAACTCATAAACAAAATTGCAAAATAGAACAAGTTTGTCTTTTTTGAATTCATTATATTTTAAAATATGGTTGAAATCAATGTAAAAAAACATTTTTTTTAATTCCTTAAAAACAAATTATGTGAGATAAATGTCTTCAGCGTTATTTTGAAAGAGTTGTTGTTTTTTATGAAAAATTTCATAAACAAATTGATAAAGTTGAATAAGTTTGTCATCTTTTTTTGTTTTCATTATATTTTAAAATATGGTTGGAATTAATGTAAAAAAAAACATTTTATTAATTCCTTAAAAATAAATTATGTGTGATAAATGTCTTCAGGGTTATTTTGAAGGAATTGTTGTCTTTTATGAAAAATCTCATAAACACATTTACAAAGTCCAATAAGTTTGTCATCTTTTTATGTATTCATTATATTGCAAAATGTGTTTGGGGTAGGGTGTTTGCCAGTAAGTATACCAAATTTGTGTCTTAAATCAATATAGTATTTACATTTCATAACAACGTGGTATTCATCTTCGATCTCACGAGATTGACATAGAGTACACACTCTCTCTATATACGGGATGTTATTGTGTCTTCCTGTTTCTACATTAATACTGTGTGCTGAACATCTCAGTTTGGCAAGTGCTGTTTTGAATTTTAAAGGTATTTTCAAACTCAAATATTGTTCGCCATTAAGGAGAGATTTAAAGTGTTGGTAGTGCGCAGCTTGCTAGATTGACATATTTCAGCTCGCCAATCCAGTAAAACGTAATCAATCAACCGTTGTTTAAAAGCGTTTATAAATAATAAGTTGTCCCCGACTTCGTCTGAAATCCAAACGATCCCAAAGCCGTATCTATACAGTAATTTCTTAACATTTGATGCCCATGTATTTCTGCCGGCTTCATCTTAACTATGAAGCATCATATAACATTGTTTAGGATATCTAGTTCTACACATTCCAGTAAGACGTAGCCAGTATTTAATACACTTACAAAAATAGATGACATATAATGGAAATCCCCCGCATTCGCCTCTTCACATTGCGTGGAATGTGGAATGATTTTTTAGAAAGTTTAAGATATCTAGAATAAAACTGATTATGCACTTTTTATATTTGTGGCGCATGTTGATATCCCCAAATTTCCGCTCCATGTGTTAAAAAAATAGGTACTCCCATAGTTTCAAACAGTTTAAATAATTCAGATTGCTCAAAATAGCCAACATTTATTTGGAGTTTTGAGATTGAAATAATTGATTTTTTACTTTGAGTGGCCAACGTCTCTTTGGCTTTGGTCAAAACTAATCTAGGTGTGACTAAGAGACCCATAAATTTATAAAAAGGAACTGATTCAATAGCAGCAACATTATAAAACCATTTTTCAATAATTTTAAGAATCCACCATTTCTATAAACTATTACTTTGGTTTTCTTTCAGTTAATACTCATTCCATCTCTGTTGCAAAAATGTTCAATTATATGTATTTGTCTTTGCCAATTCTCAACTGTATCGCTACAGTTTGCCATATCGTCTGCGTATAAGATAGCAAAAATATCATTAATTTCGTTTGAAATTTGTATACCATTAACACCTGATAGTTTTAATTCATCTATCAAATCATTTATGAACATATTAGATAAAATTGTACTCAATATGCAACCTTGTCGGCAACCGATATAGCATTTGAAGAACTCTGTATGACTACTATCAGCTAACTGAACGCATGATGTAAGGTTATTATACATTGATACAAGAAGATTTAAAAAATATCCACCAACTCCTTTGCGAATAAGACAATTAAGTATTTCTACTTTTTTAATGGTATCGAAAGTTTTACTAAAATCTGCAAATAGGCAATAAAAACGTCCACCCTTTTTGCTTATGTATTTTTGAACCACTGACTGTAATATGAATAAATCATCTATAATTAAAAACCCTTTCCAAAAACCAGATCGTGCTTCGTCAATTTTACTTTCATTATCCGCCAAAATAGTAAGTCTTTTAAACATCATGTCTGTAAGAACTTTATTGAGTGTATCAATAAGTGAAATACCTCTGTAATTGTTAGTATCATCCATTGAGCCCGATTTGTTAAAAGGACAAAATATACTTTGCCCCCAAGATGCTGGGAAATTACCTGTTTCTAACATTTTATTGTATAATGGAAGTAATAATGGTGATATGTCTTTTAGAGAATACTTTATCATCTCTGGTAAAATTCCACTAGGACAAGTTCACTTAATAAGATTTAAACCGGAAATCGTTGTCTTTAGTTCTAACATTGAAAAGGGGTCATTAAATCTTTTATCTATAATACCATTTTCCCCGTAAAATTTTCATGCGAAACGCGTTCTGCTTCACTCGATTGTAACATATTTTTGAAAATGGTATGCCATGCGTACCTAGTTAAATCTATTTTGGCCTCGCATTTTCTTAAATCTTAATTTCTTCAGTTTTCCAAAATAAATTGGTATTGGACCGTGAATCCAGAAGCTCTTTTTTATAATTGTCTTGCAGTTCGGTTTGTATAAGTTTGCAAACCTGCTTGTACTTCTCTTTTAATGACTTGTATATTCGTAAATTTTCGCGTGAGCTGTTGAGTCTAAACTTAACGTAAGGACTTAGTCTTTTCTTTTAGTCTTCGCATTGTTCATGCAACCAAGATGGTTGCCACTGTTTACTATGTGGAAAATAAGGCCTCTTTCTCATGTTTATCGCAGCTTTCTGATACATATCAACTATTAAATCTACAGCTTCGTTTGTAATGTTTGTCAATATGGCCTCGCAAATATCGTTAAAGCATAATCAACTAAGCTACATCCGTCATTTGCTGTTGAAGTGAAGTTACCTTCTTTGTCGTTATGTAATCTACCATTACGTATGCGTATTCCATAAGACTTACACATTTCTATTAATGAGTTACCAAACGAGTTAGATATTTTGTCTTTGGAATACCTAGGCATTGAAAAATCATCATTTTCATATAAAACATCATCGTCTTTAAATACAAAATCAACATTGTCTTCTTCTAAAACATCTTGAAACTCGCCACATCTGGCATTAACGTCACCAGCTAAAATAATATCGTAGTCAGTGTATTTAGAAACTACATGAGATAAGTTTTCTTCAAATAAATCTACACCATTTAATCCATTTATTTCGCTGTAAATAGGTGACCCTTCTGGTGAAATATACAGAAAACAATATTGTTATTTTTTATATTAAAAGAGTCATTTGCAAATCGTAATAATACGCAGTTTTTTAATTGATCAAATACTCTTGTGATTATACCCTTTTCGATGAGGTGAGATTTAATAAATACTGTTACCCCGCCAGAGTGGCGGCCCTTATTATATCTCTTTTTTCTAATAGAATTATAGCAGTGATACCCTTCGAGTAAACAATTAAATTAGTCTTCAGATTTAGACCAGGATTCATTTAACGCACAAATTTCAAATTTCTTTAAGTAACTCAGCAGTTCCAAATTGTTTCCATGTTTTAACAAACCTTGTATGTTCAGTGAAATCACATTTATATTAAATGATGAAGGCTGACTATGTCTGCTAGAGCTTTGACCACCTTCCTATTTATCTACTTTCACAATGTCATTCTGATCATAATCATATACAAAAGGGTCACCATTTACCACTTACTTATCAAATCTCAGAAAGGCACGATTTCCTTTTGCAATTTCTCTATTAAGAAATTGCCTCATATACCATGCATTGTGAATGAGCATCTGAAAAGATCCCAAAAATTCGTAAATTCCGTTGTTGTGATTTTAATTATCTCCCTTTATGAAATAAAGTATATATGAATTCACTGTATCTATATGATCCAGCGGGTTTATAAATATGTCTTTTATATAGCATGTGAGTTGTTATAAGTCCGTAACAGGATTCTATTCATATAAAGCTATCAGTTCATGTATGTAAATTTGTTCGCCCAGTCCAGATTTGTTCCATGTTATTCCATAGTATATAAGTCATGGTCGACACCAATTTTAATGGTTTGGCAGAGGCCTTGATATTGTATCTATGGTTTGCATTGTAGCTAGGCGCACTCGCCGTAGTCTGGTCTGTACATTTATGTCTTGGTTATTCACAAATAATTATCTCCATGTATATATATATATATATGCATGCATTTGAAAGCCATCTTTAGCAAGAAAGCACAACCACTATGAACCATTTTGAAAATATTACAAACCAAATTACATAGGACGTTTTGTTAAGCGTAAGAATCATGTTACCATGGGGAAAAGAGGTGCAACTGTGTGGTGAGGTATTGCTCATTTTAAAACATCCAAAAATCAGCAATGTGTGTGCGGTCTCTTCAAATCGAAACATGCTCTTGAAAGATGTATTATAACTGGGTTAACATACTACACTAACTACGTACTGATAGAACAATTGAATTTATTTATATATATAAAATCACAAGTTTTATTGACAAAAGATAATAAAAGAACAGTTCAATATTGTAAGAAATCAACAACGTTTAATTCACAAAGTTTGTGAGAACAAAGCTATACCAAAAACGGAAGTGACGTAGTCATGAGGTCAGTATGGGGGTACGGAGAGACATGAATCGCATGGAATACAGGCGATATTTATAAATGATTTAGGAACAATAGATATATTCTGGGGATTTTGTTTGTGATTTTTTGGCGTGTAGAATCTTGAAATATTAAATACAAATATGTGGTATATAGTTAAATGGATTTACATTCGTTTTTCTTAGTTGAGCATGAACTCGTGAGTTGAGCATGAACTCGTGAGTTGAGCATGGAACAGACGCTAATCACAAACTTTAGTTTTCATTTTCATAAAAAATAATAAACTTAGATGTAGCTTAGATGTGTCTAAATTGTGTGATTGAAGTAGACATATCATATTCAACCCCAGGCTACCTCAGAGAGATTTCAACATATATTGAAATGGCCGATATGCATATCAGCGTTTGAGCAGAGTATTATTTGATATATTAAAACTTTAACTAAAATAAAGACATATTTAACGTGAAGAACAGATAAACTAACAAACAATAGTAATAACGGATATATCACAGATTAAAAAGAGGGGACAAAGAGATACATACCGGTTATCCGGGCTACTTTTTTAACATAGTGGTTTAAATACGTTTATGTGCATGCAGTGTAGGTCTAGTTATATAGCATTTTGCATGAGGCTGGGCGCTTCAGTAAAATGTTTACCTTTTTAATTGAACTCCCAAATTAACACCAATTATATGCTGGTATATGATCAACGCTGGCGATGAAATTGAAACAGTTTTCTTTTACAGTTTCAAAAAGTGTGTTTACGTTTCAACCAATTATAACATGTGAAATAGATGCCGGTACGTTACTAATAAATAAATCACACTAGATTAGATTAAAAGAGGGTTTTAAGATACAAAACAGATCCATCGTGATAGATTTAAATTGACATACTCGGCACTTGTAATCATATAATTATATAGCGTTTACTGTGCGCTCGATGTTATTCTGTAATATGATGTATGCAAACGCATTATTTCAACACAAACACGCACATTTTAAACTCAAGAGATGACAGTAGTTGATCAATAAAATACGTTCAGAGATTCCATAGTAATAGCAGGAAAATCATTGAGATTTAGATGACACGTGTACATATCGCACGTGTGCAAACATGGTCCTACTTTCTTTACAAATCCGTGCATCTTTGATATTGGACGATTGCATTATTTGTAAATAGGGGTGCTATTGTTCAAGTGGACTGACCAATCAATCTATCAGACAGATCTGGGTCTTCATTGTTTGTAACGTTATCATTAACATAACTGGAATCGAGCAAGTCTTAAATAAAACCTCAAATTATACGTCTGTATTTAAGTTAAATGAACTCTATTGGAATAATAATTCATGTTTGCATCCACTGAATAAGTTTCAATGATATGTGATGTTTCAATGGAAACATTAATTATTCCGAAAAGGAAACTCGTTAAATATGCACACTGATTGATTTTAATCGATTTATTTCTATATATACTGAAAGGATAAAGAAACGAAGAGTGAATTTCAGAGCCAGTGTAATAAACCTATTGTATTGGATATATCAATTGTTTTGCAAATATGTATGCACAAAGCAACTCGACGACGATTTTGTCAATGTGGACCATAGGAAAACTTTTACATGCATATTCTAAAACTGTAAATAATAACTAAATATCGCTTATTGCAATAGTTTGATAATGTGGCTCTGAAATTCACCTGGTATTTCTGTATCCTTCTTGTATATTATAAACAAGTGTACAAAGAACAGCGGAAATGTTTTTACGATTTGATTCAAACAAAATAACCTGCTTTGCACAATTTATGCTAGAAAAATGTTAAATCTCAAGTACACTATCCACACAAATACTATATCGGTTCTGAATTTTGCACATATGGGTATTGTATATAAGTGTTTGTATTTTATTTAAGCCACAGCTTGGGGTGTCGGGCTCTCCTTCTTTTTCTTCTTATTCATTTCCCTCATGCAGTCATGAACGGCCTCCTTGGAGCCCGGGGTGTTCTGTAAATACGCAAAATACGCGGCCCTCATGTTGGGTCGACTGTTAGGGTGATATTCCTCCAATCTGTAATAAAGAGAATAAAAAATGTTTTAACGTTTGTGTCACGTGTCTAGCACATAATACGACATGTCACCCATTGGTCATATAGTGCTTCCATGTAATCGGACTGAGTTTTTCCTCCATCAATGAAGCAGGATATGTCACATATAACACAGTGGCCCTCCCAGGGGTTTTGGAAATCTGGGGAACATGGTCAATTAGTTTTAGAGATATGGAAAATATTGAAACTTTCAGGGATCCGAGGATCAAAGGACTTATTTTAGAGATCTGAGGCAAATACTTTTGGGGATCTGGGGAACAATGTCCATTACTTTAAGAGACCCAGGGACAATGACCGCCAGGGAGGGCCTCAACATAGTAACTTTACTTTAAGATATTTATAGTCTCTTTTTTGTCAGACTTTAAGTATTTTTGTTTATCTTAATACACTTTTAATAAATCGATTTGGTGTTGACCATGACTTATATACTATGGAATTACATGCAACACATCTGGACTGGGTGGACAAATTTACATACATGAACTGATAGCTTTATATAAGTAGGATCCAGTTAAGGATTCATGACTACTCACATGCTATATGAAGTACATATTTATAAACCCGTTGGATCATATAGATACAGTGATTTCATATATATTTAATTTCATAAAGGGAGATAATTAAATTCACAACAACAGAATTTACAATTTTAGGGTTCTTTTCAGATGCTCATTCACAATGATATATATACATATATATATTTAACAATCATCAAATTGTTTTGAAATTTACTTATACATTTTATATAATTTAGACTGTAAACTAATTATCCGTATACGTGTTGTTCATTAAACATTTTGATATTGTCTATTCTGAGTTTGAAAGCAAAGTATATAAACTTTCAAAAGTTTAAGACTGATACGTCATCACTATTAAATAAATGATAAAATAATTGATATGTAGGTGTATTAAGCATAGAAATTTACTGCTGTCTTAAGCTGCTATATAACGAGCAGATCATAATAAAATGATACTCGTCTTCTATAGTGTGTTCCTTGCAAAATGGACATATTCTGTATTCATATCAACACATAGAATGCACATTAACTGGTGAGTTGACCACCTTGTCTTTTTTTTTAAAGACGGTGAAGTGACACACTAACGATTTTTTTTCAAATTCCTCAATACTGTTAAATAAATTTAATGTATCTGTAAAAAATCCCATAAATGTGTTTTTTTTTAGCGCAAGTGATGTCTTATTCCTGTATACGATATGCCAGATTTTGCCCCACACATCTGCAGCAGGTAATGATAGCTCCTATGAACTATTTTGAAAAGTTAAAAATCTGATAATAAAGAACTCTTCATCAGCGCAAGAATCATTACCGCCATAAAAAGGGGAATAACTGTGTACTTAAGTTGCGACTCACCTATCTAATTCCATCCTGAAAAAATCCTGTTTTGTCCTTGTATAATCCGATTTTTTCCTCTGGTCACCATTGTGACTAAAGTTCTTCGACATCTCTTCTCTGGTGATAAAAAGAAAGAAAGTCACTTTAAACATCTTGCTCATATTATCAAATGATTCATTTATCTTGTTTGTGTGATGGGTCCCCCGTGGTCGAGTGGTCTAAGGCGTCGTCTCAAGAATCCAGTCACAGTCATTCGTCCCTATCGCTGATTCAAGTGGGAAGTGTATACCTTTCAAGATCCCAGGAAAAAGTGGTAAGGTTAACTGATCGACTTTTAGCCCTCGATGGCATAAAATGACGTTCAATATTCAATCAAACGAAACAAACCAATTATTCCAATAGAAATAGACATGTGCAACGGCAACGGTAATATGACGTCGGCGACGGTAATATCAGTTTCCGATGTTTGTATGAATTAATTAACTTTTGTGTATTAGTTAGCTAGTAAATAAGACAGCAGCCATACCTCAACATTGGCACATCACTGTAGATAAGCTCCTTCGTGGCTAATTCTCCGTTGGGAGCTCCGATCACTGGGAACTTCGGCAGACGTGTGCTTCCCTGTTTGGCTTCGGGTCGCTTCTGCTTTGCAGGTCTGAATGTAAATTTATTCTATATCAGCGATGGTCAATGTATTCTATATCAGCACTGATCAATGTATTCTATATCAGCAATGGTAAATGTATTCTATATCAGTACAGGTAAATTTATTCTATATCAGTATTTGTAAATGAATTCTATATCAGCACTGGTAAATGCAATCTTAATCAGCACTGGTCAATTTATTCTATATCAGCACTGGTCAATTTATTCTAAATCAGCACTGTTTAATGTATTCTATATAAGAACTGGAAAATGTATTCTATATCAGCACTGGTAAATGTATTCTATATCGGCACTGGTAAATGTATTCTATATCAGTACTGGCAAATGCAATGTATATCAACGCTGACACATGTCATGGTATACCAGAAGGATTGACCAAAATTTGTCATTTACACGGAGTACATTCCTGGGTACTGAGAGGGACACGTTTTATAAACAAGTTTACTACCTTAAAAACCCAAGTGCGAAATAAAAGCCGCAAGACGGCACTGTGGCAGTTTTTATATAATTGTATACATGATTCAAATCAGAGAAACCTTTGTCAAAATTACAAAGTCACCAATCAGTTGTTTTTGTTATAATTTTACATACTTATAGATAAATGTTATTACATATAAATGGCAAAAGGATATATTCCAAAAATTGAGGTCATATGCAGTCTGAGCTTATTATGAGGTCATGCACCACAAATACGCATGGATCTGTGTTCATACACATATCAGCAGCTCCGAGTAATTGATGTACTTTTAGAACACTGTACCATGACATGTAAATACAAAGCTGTTGTAAATTAGTCACTCCTATATAACTGTCTGCCCTGGCTTGAAACTTTGGACTTTTAAAGATGGAAAGTTGTTTTAAATGCATATTTTGACCTGAAAAATACATGTTGGGCTTAGGTAAGTCCATTTGCTACTGTAAACTGTTCAATTAAGAACAGTGTTTTACACTGCAAAATGATATGCTAGGAATGAGATTAAAATATATGTAAAGTTTATAGATATTTAAAAAAAATGGCATGACGCCACTAAATTATGATGATTTCATAAAAATAGAGACAAAATCACAATTATCTATTGTTTCTATTTTGACACATGCATTGTCAGTTTGTATTACAGATTAGTATATTTTAGATCATAAAATAAGATGTTGATTTTTGTACATGAAACATGGTAAAGTAACTTAGTACATAACACTAAACATTCCGGGGTAACACATACTTATGACAGAAACATTCTGTCAATCTAGTACGCATCTCTTGACAATAGAAACATTTAGGTAACATGCTGGTGGTTATATGCTGCTGATGTTGATGGTTAAAATGATGATAATGATAGTGATGCTGTTGGTGATGATAATGATGATGATGATCATCGTCATGGTGGTGGTGATATTGGTAGTGGTAGTGGTGGTGGTCGTCGTGGCGCAGATGATGATGTTGATGCTGATGATGATGATGATGATGATGATGATGATGATGACGATGAAATTCATTAAATATACTAATTAGTCACAAACGATTTTATTTAATAACATATATCTGTTATTGAAATAAAATTGATAAGCATGTACGAATACTACTACAGAGCCACATCAAGAATCGCTAAGAGCCAGACAGTCTGATATGTGTACATCAGGGAATACGAAAACAAAGTACTAATAATACTCAAACAAATAGTTTATAATAAATGTACCAGATGTTAAAAGTGTTCCGATTCTAAAGATTCTTTGGAAACCGTTTAAAACTTAACGGACGGTCAACACAATATTTAAAAGTACTGGTGTTTTTTTGTTTTATTTTGGTGATTTTCCAGTTCGTTAATATCAAAATTAATAATAATATTATACATATTTAAATAAAGTGCGGTACAATTAATATAAAGTACCCCAAACACCATTACCTGACTAGTGAAATGTGTAGCACAAGAGGGACGTTCGCTATAAACCGCCCAGCTTTGGAATCACAGACAGCACCGAATAAGTCAATCCGAGCCTGAGATCCTGATATTTCCCAAGCTTGGTCTATTAACCCCCTCAATGAAAAAGCAGGGAATTCTATGCCTGTCCCACAATTCATAGCAACTGAACTCTTATTAAACTGTGACGTCATTCAAACTTTCAGTTGAAGCAACAGACCAATCAACGTGCTCAAATATGGATTTCCCAACACTCGGGGGAATTGGGTCCGTAATTCAGATTAACCAAAATTTAATGTAGTTATTTTGGATAAATCAAGGGACATCTATTATGAAATTAGGACTGTACAATATATTATCCAGAATATCATACGTTTGGTGACGATTCAATCATAAATGCAGATGATTGAGAGAACACAAGGTCGCTATCTGATGATTCAAGGGCCGCAAGTCCGACATTGATATTCATCTTGGCTAGATGAAGATTATGACTGAGATAGTACTGAGATCGTACAATGATACAACTAATGTGTAAGGTTTGTGAGCATATATTCAAAACTGCGGGAGCTTAAATGCCAATAGGATCAAATAATGAGTATTTTTGACGATACAAAGGCAACATTTTTGTAATGATCCGTATAAGCCAGCTAAAAACTTGACTGAGAAATTATAGTTCTAAAACTATGGAGTGAGTATGGTGATAATCCAATGGAATCTGAGTATGCGAAAGGGCACTTAGTGCCAAATAACGCAAAGTTTGACGCTTCAAGAACTACTACATTAATAATGCGATTTGGTCAGCTCAAGAACTTAACCAAGACATTATAGTTATATAACTACTGTGTAAATGTATTCCATATCAAATGAAAAGTGCTGGTGTCACACTGCACACGAGGTCAATTAGCGCATTTATTCTATTTAATGGCCATAATTATGGAGAAAAAAAATGTCCGATTTAGCCAGTTTCAAAATCTCTTCCTAGATATCATAGTAATATAACTACTGCGAAGGTTTGGTGAAGATCCAATGAAAACGCTTGTACTAGATTGCATACAAAGTCAGAATATGTTTTTTTGATTATTTAAAGAAGGCCATAACTCTGACATTAATTATCCTACTTGGCCGGTTAAAAAGCTATTCCCAGATAACTTATCATAGTTGCTTAATCATTGTGTAAGTATGCGGATATCTAATGAAAAATGCAGAGTGTATACAACATGAACGGTTACAGACGGGTAAACGGACGGACATAGAGACAGATCTACATCAGACAGACAGACGGACGGACGGACGGACGGACGGACGGACGGACAGACAGACAGACAGACAGACAGACAGACAGACAGACAGACAGACAGACAGACAGACAGACAGACAGACAGACAGACAGACAGACAGACAGACAGACAGACAGACAGACAGACAGACAGACAGACAGACAGACGTTCTGCATTGTATCAACGAAATAGATTAAATCCATTTCCATGCATGAAATAACACCATTTAAATGATTATAATAAAAGCAATAAATCAATACTTGGTTTATATTAACTACTGACAGTCTTGCAAACAATTACCAAATAAATCAACAAGTCAATGTTTGTATTTACCAAATCACAGCAAGCAAGCAATACATAATTATGAGATCACAACATGAAACACTGTTATATATTATAAAATTTAGATATTGTAAATAATTTTTAAATTAATATAATCTCTTTAGATAATTGTCTTTTGTCACAAATGGGTAAAAATAAAATGTATTGCTGTATTAGTACCGACCTTAACACATCTCCTTGTTTTACGCCCAATCATAAATACATCAATTAAATAAACATAAAATACATGCATGTGTTACCACTGGAGGTAGGAAACTTACGTTTGTTGATTCTGGTCAGCATTCCAACTGTGTAATAATTACAATTACAGATTTAATTAAACAGTCCTGGGCGACTGTATAAAACATGGCAACTAAATAATGAAATAGCAAGTGTCGGGAATCAATCTATGGGGTACACGGTGAATATAAATACACGTATCTAAAACAGGGCGTGAGTTAAAAAGGAAATTAAACCTAAAGAAGATGTCTACTTGGTACAAGCTACAAATCATTGTTAACCAACTGCAGGTAGTAAAATATTAAAGATACGCCAAACATTAAAATTGGATGACTGACTTAGCACCAACAAACATTGTGGAAAAATATCAGTGGCCCGTTTTGCTAACGTTCGTAAGTTAACGAACTTCCTAGTGTAAAATTTGAAGTTAAGAAAAAAAGTCGGGAAATTGATTAAGTGTTTCACTTACATCATTTTACGAACTTTTGCCAGCCTTATAATCAGTATTATTTTTTAAAATTTACAATCAAAATTACGCTAATGAAGCGTTCCCTAGGTAACACAATTTGTTCGTACGAAAATCTTAAGACTTACGACGGTTAGCGAAAGGCCCCATATTGCTAGTTATTGACCGGAGTCTACAGTGTCTGTAGATGATATCATTAAAATGAACACTTATCTAAGATATATTTACAAATGGAAAAAGAACAGCTTTTGTCATATTAGTATATCTGAAGCAAACAAACTACATCTCTAACAAATTTGTTACACAGCTTGGAAAGGCGCAAACTCTATTAACTGAGTAAATATGGTCAGGACCACAAACAAAAACAAGTTATGTACCAATATGAAACATCAGCTCAAAGGCAGACAAGTTTTACTGTCAATTGAAATTGTTATACTGTAAAACACTTTTTATCAGCGAAAACTTTATTTTTCCTATCATTCGCGAGTTTCAACCTTCGTGAATTCAAAGATTTTAACAGAGAGCCACATTATCAAATTACTGTAAGCGATATATAAAGTTTTACAATATGTATGTAAAGATATTCATTTAATAATGTTGTCAATACAAAGGATCATATTGACAAAGCCATTAATGAAATACCGTAACACACATATTCTAAAACTGTAAATATCGCTTACAATTGTTTGATAATGTAACTCTGGAATACACCAATTAAATCTGAGAGATTTCCAAATTTACGCATGTTTACGTTTATTACAGGCGGGATTTTCCGTACCGTTATTTATAGGCGGTATGTTGACAAAGTGAAAATAGACTTTCGAAATCACATATATCATACCATAATTTTCAAGAATATTTTATAATATATATAACTTCTCAATTAAATAATGACAATTCCTTTTAAAATACATCAATAATGCTATTCAAATAAAATGAGCATTAAACTAAGGAAAATGATTTTTAAAGATAAGAAATAAGGATTATATATAACGCCATTATGTCACGTGACTATCCCGCGGAAGCATTTCAGGTTTCCAATGGTGGTACTATGGCTTTTAACATGAAATTAAATAAGACAAATATTTGAATATCTCCCAACACTAATTGGACAAAATCTTTGGGCGAACTGTACAGTTAGTTTCGATAAAGAATGGTTCGCGCATTGAATAACATAAAGAATTCGTTTTCGCAGTAGATATACATTAATTTGTAAATTGTTAGAGAGTGGAAGGAGGAACAGGAATTCATTTCATGTTGGTACAATTAGAGCAAGTAATATGTTAGATTTAGTTTGTTATTTCAAAGCGTTTGCCATCGCAACACGAGGGTGATTCCCCGTTCAACCTATGTTTGCTGCTATTCAATCATTGCAATCATTAGTTTGAAAATGTAGCACTTATCATATAGTATACGTAAGCTTTTTGTGCCATAAAACGTCTAATTTTAAAATAAAGTTGATTAACGGTTGATCTAATGTACAGTCGATAAAACATTTCACGAAATAAATTTAGAAAATGGAAAATAAGGCAGCCTGATTGAATAGAGAAATAGGTTGGACATTTAGTGTGCTTGGTACCGAGAATATACTGGATTTTGTTAGAGGTTTTATAACGTCTCACTACACAGTTGTGCCCCTTTGTTCATCACGGTAACATGATTCTTATGCTTAAAAAATCTTATGTAATTTAGTTTGAAATAGCTTTATACATTGTTCATTTTGACTGTGATTTTTTTGCTGCAGATGATTAGAGCATCACTTGGAATAGCAAATACTGCAAAAGGACACCACTAGTGATTTCTTGCTGCAGACGAGAAGAGCAAATGCTGGCATAGTATACTGCAAAATGACATCACTAGTAATGTCTTGCTGCAGACGAGAAGAGCAAATGCTGGCATAGCATATACTGCAAAATGACATCACTAGTAATGTCCTGCTGCAGACGAGAAGAGCAAATGATGGCATAGCATATACTGCAAAATGACACCACTAGTGATTTCTTGCTGCAGACGAGAAGAGCAAATGCTGGCATAGCATATACTGCTAAATGACAGCACTAGTGATATCTTGCTGCAGACGAGAAGAGCAAATGCTGGCATAGCATGTACTGCAACATGACACCACTTGTAATTTCTTCTTGCAGATGAGAAGAGCAAATGCTGGCATAGCATATACTGCAAAATGACACCACTAGTGATTTCTTGCTGCAGACGAGAAGAGCAAATGCTGGCATAGTATACTGCAACATGACATCACTAGTAATGTCTTGCTGCAGACGAGAAGAGCAAATGCTGGCATAGCATATACTGCAAAATGACACCACTAGTAATGTCTTGCTGCAGACGAGAAGAGCAAATGCTGGCATAGCATATACTGCAAAATGACACCACTAGTGATTTCTTGCTGCAGACGAGAAGAGCAAATGCTGGCATAGCATATACTGCAAAATTACAGCACTAGTGATATATTGCTGCAGACGAGAAGAGCAAATGCTGGCATAGCATATACTGCAACATGACACCACTTGTAATTTCTTCTTGCAGATGAGAAGAGCAAATGCTGGCATAGCATATACTGCAAAATGACACCACTAGTGATTTTTTGCTGCAGATGAGAAGAGCAAATGCTGGCATAGCATATACTGCAAAAGTTACTGGTGGAAAGAATATATCTTTAAAAATTCTAAGTGAAATTAGTTTTTTTACCGTGGGAACCCTAGACCTTATTTTATATAGACCAATGAACAAACTGTTTAGTGAGACCAATAGCGTATTAAATTTGTTGTGACGTCAGTATGGTTCGTTACATTGCCTACAGTTGATTGGTTTACAAAAGTTAACACGGAGGGACACTCACGACTTGGGTTTCTCCATGTGCATCTGTTCCATGCGCTTCTTTTTCATGTCCGCTGTTTCTATTATTGGTAACACACTATTGTCCATGTTCAGACTCTCCCATGGGTCACAGAGTCCAATAGCAGTGGAGCGAGTGGTATACTTGAGGTCCTTGGACTAAAACAAGTACAGAAATTATGAACATGACTGTCAAACATTTCATTAACACAATTATTATTTATGTCATTTCATTATACTAGGATACAAATACACTGAAAGGAAAAAGAAAGTATACATTTTGGTTATTAAAATTATTTCATTATTGGCTAAGTTTATTCATGTGATGGAAAATGAACTGATTTTTTCTTATTGTTTTGCTTTGAAATGAATTAAATGTTTTTTTTTATTCAACAATATGATGAAATATAAATATATAAAATGTATATGCAATACATTTATTGTTCCTTGACCTGTCGACGTTTATAGGTTTGTATACTTTCTTTTTCCTTTCACTGTATTTATAAGTGTTGATTTAATATTTTATTATAGTGACATGTGCATACTATATATATTACAAATAGTTATATACAAAAAAAACAAACAAGCACCCGGCCCATTTGACCTATAAGTCACCTAAACTATTAGGTATAAACTGTACGTGAGTATTTAAAAAGTGATGTTAATGAAGATTCTGATTTCGTGAAGCAGTTATGATAATTAAGGTATTCAGTATAACTATAAGCAGATGGTTTTAATCAATTATAAGTTTATTATATATTGCAAACTGGCTTTCTTTTAAACAGAACCACTGCACTGTCTTCGATGTTGTTATAACTGTTCATGTTAATGGGAAGATATTTTTTTTTTAACTGTTGAAAGAAATGATATTAAGAATAGTTCTGTAGAAGACAATAAACCTAGTCTTCTCACTTTCCTCTATTCCGTACGTAATGTCGTATAAAATCATTCAAAATGTTATAATAAAATAAAAATATAAAAAAAGACAATTTTAACTCAAAATGTTGAAATGAAAATTACGTGAAATCAATCTGTGTATAAAGAATTAAATGATAAAACTAATACTGTAGTCCGTTGTTTTAGAACCGTTGTATACATATCATCGACTATATATGATCGGTACATGTGTAAGACAGACACTCAATTATGAATAGTTTTCATTCGAAACGGAAATTATCCGCTTACCTGTACCATTCAATTACCGTTCAAAAATGCACATGGCCACTTTGAATTGACTGTAGTTTATCATGCTTAATAGTTTTAATAAATAATCAAATGCCTAAACGGCCTGAGGTAAGGCTCACTCTTTCACAGTGTTGCCCATCATGTCACCTTTCGTTACTTTCTTGTCAGAGTATGATATACGGATTTACCAATGATCTCATCAACTTTTCATCAACTTTCAACATATGTTATAGACAAAACATCAATAACCTTCGGTAGAAGTGAATGATACTTACAAACACTATTCCCACATTACTACGTATTATTAAATCGGCAAAACGTCAGTGTTCCTCCCCGTTACAGATATGAAACTGTTTTCAACTGGAATTCTGTTACAGATTATTGGATGTAACATTTTCAGATAGTTTCGATTCATTATTGTTTTATTTAGGTCTATATTCCAATCATTTTAAAAATCAATTGTATACATTTTCAAAATGAAGAACAAATGATTTTTTTTCATTACAGTTAATGAAAATTATTAATTGCACTTACTAATTCAATGTTAACACCATGAACCATGAATATTTGTTGGCTACATAATTGTTTTATTGACTGTTATAGAAAAAACAGATCTAAAGACATTTATAATTTTTAGTTGGTGATGACATAACTGTATACAGTTTTGATTCTTTTTTTATTGTATGCCATTTTGGTATCATAAACCAGCACATTCGTGAATACACTTGATCATAGTTGCAACAAAGGTTTTCCATATAATGTAGCTACGAGCAAAACATTATATGAAACAAAATATTTGAAAGACAGATGCAATGATTTTTTTTTATGAACTAAATAACCTGTGGTTGATAGATAGTAAGAAAGAAACAAACAAACAAGTTGGGAACATAATTAACCACAAGTTGCCTCCCTTCTACTTTTGAGACGACCCCCCAATATAATCGCGTGAACTTCAACTTTCACCAACGCAAAAATTCGAATAAGTGGTGTTTAAAAATCTAACATTTTGTGTATTTCTTCATTATAGATTATACTTTTAATGTAGCAGGTATACTAAAAGTTCTGATTTTATAGCATGTAAGAAAAAACAGTATAAAAAAAGAAAAAAACATTCGCGTAAACGTCAATAAAATATGACTGATTTTCACGAAAGACGAAGGAAGCGACAACAAAGATGAGTCTTTGCGAGAGTTCAAGTCAATATTTTAAATAATCAAAGAAAGTATACTACCTTTTCAAAGTATTGTAGGTTATTAAAATCAGACGTCAATCTGAAATCGTACTTTTTTTTAAAAAAAAATGGCGGTCAAAATATATTTATCGTCGCTTGGGACGCTGAAGGGACTATTTTTATCGTTGCAATTCTAATGAGCAGAAGTCGTCTGCATTTCATATCAATTTAGTGGAAATTGTATTCATTGACTACCGTATGAATGAAGTGTTTTGCTCTGTGTTTATTAGAACAAAAATCACAATAAAATCAAATTTGGTTTTCTACGTCTGCTATGGCAATTGCGTTTTGAAACTTTTTTGTAACTATTTTAAAGGGATTATATTTGCAAGTAACACAAGCACGCTGTTAATCCAGACTTTTCCTGTATGCAGTGTGCACAAAATAATGCTTATATATTGACGTGTAACCTTTATTTACTTGAAAGTTATCAAATTAATAGTAATTGAATATTGGCCAAAACTTTAAAACGTCCCACAATAAAGTTTTGCGCAATGTTTACATTGAGCTCCGTAAACTTCCCGAACAAAGCCTCAAAAACGAAATCGGGAACGAGTCTTCGCGATGTTATCCGATGATTGATCGGAAACCCGAAAGCGGTTCGTTGAAAATGGCGAATGTAAACAAAAACAAAAACGTGGCTTCAGAAACCCGATGTTTGTAATAATGAGGTAAATGCAATTAGACACTTTAGACGCGTATATCTCTAAGTTATGAGTGTATCTTCATGCTGGGCGTGGGTATTTAGGACAGGGAATTGATGGTAATATGCCAATATAATCCCTTTAACAAAATTGCACTCCACACGATAGCTATATAGAAGGCATTCGCTACACCCGCCTTCCTTAAACAAAGAAGACAAACTGTATGTAAACGTTTTTAATGTTGAATAATACATTTCGGCTATACAACCTTCATCAGGTTCAAAATACATAATATACGTAATCTGTTTTAGTATTCTCATATATGGATTTTAGCTTTAGTTATATACAAACCTCCTCGTCTTCTTCTCCAGAGACTGGCTTGACATCCTTCGGTTGCTTCTCTTTATATCCCAGGACGGGCTGGAATATCAAAATATCTTGTCAGTAAAGTTATACAGTTATGTTTATTGACATATTTTATTGTGTCAGTCAGTTTTCAGCATGTTGTAAACAAAAAGGATTTAGATAAAAATGTCCAAATGACTATCTATGTAAATGACAAACTTTTCTACAGTTTTTAAGTGTCTGTTTCGTCTGATATAACATTTTTTAAGTATGTCAATGACTCCTTCACATTGCAGATAAATATTCCCATTCGTTTGAATTTAGCGACACTGTATTTGACTATAACACTTTATGGTGACTGTTGGACAGAGACTCGCTCAATAATTGAATACAAGAAGCTAGAAAAAGCTTCTTTTTTTTATTTATATAAATTAATTATAATAACATAAAAGAAAACGGATAACGACGAAATATAAAATATATAAAGCGGGGCGGTAGTGTAATGGATAGTGTTGGCCGTTCACGCCAGAGGTTGCCGGTTCGATCTCCAGCTCGACCTGATTCCTCTCATAAAACAACACTCATAACTGGTTCTATCCAGGAAGCGGACACGAGAGCGGTTTATATAAGCTCTGACCGTTCATCGTAATCGAGCTATAAACTAAAATATGTGACTATACATGTACTTATGTATATATGCTATTCAATGTTTTACACAAATCTTTTTTTAAATTTAGATATTGACTTCAATAAATCAATACAATAAATTGACGAATCTGATATATACTTAACTGATATATATATATCAGTTAAGTATATATATATATATATATATATATACTTAACGCTTTTGATTTATATTAAATTACATGTATGTTTTTACCCTAGATCTGATATCATTCTTTACAATGCATATACCCTTGCGATATAAAGAAACGCCTCATCGAAAACTGCCGTTATTTTCGTTACATAGTTTAAATTTGTGGGGAAATGTCAGAAATGTACATGTACTCTGACCGACAAACCCAACTAACCAAAACTCGTATGATTTTATTCAGCTCATTGTTAAATTCATATACCTGCTCATGATTTCCTCGTGCAGCCCGTGCGTTTCAACCATGTGGGTTTTATCGGGTGAATTTTAGATAGATACATGTGTTAGTCGACATACAACCATATTTTCTGAAATTTTCTGACAATTATACTGTTTCTGATAATGCCGAGGCTAAATTTCGAAGAGAGGGCCCAAGTTTTGGCCATGTTTGAATGTGTGGCTGAACGCAAGAACAAGTCGCTAAACGTTTTAACGTCTCTCGTTCGGCAACATTGCATCTCGTTCGCCGTGTCAGAAACATTGGAACGTTTGTCGATAGGCCACGTTCAGGTAGACCGCGTGTAACGTCAGTATGGCAGGATATTTACATACGTCAACGCCATCTGCGTGACAGATTTCTGACTGCTGAATACACGCCACGTTTAGTGGAAGGGAACCGTTGACGCTATACAGTCGACATACAGTAAAAAAATCGGCTTAGAGAATGGAGAATTAGCTGCCGCAGGCCCTACCGCGGTATAGTTCTTACGCGACGTCACCGTTACCAACGTCTTATTTGGGCCCTCAACCATCGCGGTCAGCGTTGGCAGAACGTAGTGTTTAGTGACGAATCACGTTTATACTTGTCAAACGCCGACGGACGTATCCGTGTCTACAGACGACGTCGTGAACGCTACGCAAATAATTGCGTTCGCAGCACAACCGTTACGGTGGGGGCGGAGTTATGGGCAACCATCAATCATAGGTTTAACTCCCAACTCGTCTTTATCCAAGGTAATCTCACAGCAAGGCGTTAAATTAACCAGATATTACGTCCTGTGGTTGTCCCTATAGTCCGCCAACGTCAAGAACTGGTCTTCTAGCATGACAACACCTGACTGCAATCCGATTGAACACGCCTGGGATTACCTTGGACGGCGGTTACGCCAACGTCAACCTCAGCCTGCCAACATCCAGGAACTGACAGCAGCGCTCCACCAGGAGTGGGCCAAAATCCCACGGTATCTGCTACGTAACCGATGCGGTTCCACGGGGCAACGTCTTGCTGCTATAGTTGCCAGTTCAGGAGGCCACACGCACTACTGATTGTGGCAGTGAAATTGCTCTGAACAGTCTTTTGAAATTCAAAATTTGAAGCGAAATTTTACCATGAAATGCTGTCTAATGAACCATCAGTTCTCTTAAATGATGAAATTTGCGAATGAAGTTGTTCTTTTCTAATTTTGAATCACGGTGAACAAATTATTGTACAATGAGTTATAATGAGGCGTTTCTTTTTCTCGTCAGTATATGTCTACAGCAATTGAGTTGGTAAATCTGTGTTTTAAACTGATGGATGTGTTTGAAAAAAAACAAAAACAAGGTAAGAATGTTTTATCTTAGTTTATCATTAATTTAATATCTAGATTTGATATCTAGATTTGTTATCTAGATTTGATATCTAGATTTTGTTATCTAGATTTGATATCTAGATTTGATAAAATACCCATACTTCCTGTTTTAAAGGCGTTAAGTATATTACACTATTTATCAAAATTACAACTATATATATACCATGTTGATCAAGAAGGAGGCTTCGTCCGTGTTTATATAGGGTCCAAGACTTGTGAAGACATCAGGATAGTGGTCCCGTCTGAAAACGCATATACAAGTGTATAAAAATATAGACAAAAATATGTTCACAGAGAACGAAGCGTTCACAATGCGTCGTGCTTTAACACCATTTAGTGCTCAATCTCATTTTCTCTCCAATCACATTACGTGGGTTTAAAGTTTTGTATTAGCTCAAATTCGTTAAAGGGACACACGGCAATGTTGAAATTGAAAATTGTACTCGTGTACACGTATCAAATCAAATCAATCTTTCACCTATGAATGTAGAACTTATAATACCAAAATATCTGTTACATTTTTGGTCATATTTGGTCACGAATATACGAACTATGATACATTTCGATCATGTACAATTGTTTTGCCTATTTAAAAGCAGAAACATAATTAAACAATTTAAATATTACTTCTATATTTACAAATTTTACTTCTTTTACTTCTATATTTACAGATTTTACTTCTATATTTACAAATTTTACTTCTATATTTACAGATAATACTTCTTTAAAACTTACTCCTATATTTATAATTTTACTTCTTTTACTTCTATATTTACAAATTTTACATCTATATTTACAAATTTTACTTCTTTTACTTCTATATTTACAAATTTTACTTATTTTACTTCTATATTTACAGATTTTACTCTTTAAAATTTACTGTTATATTTATTATTTTACTTCTTTTACTTCTGTATTTACTTCTTTTACTTCTATATTTATAAAATTTACTTCTATATTTACTGATTTTACTTCTATATTTACTGATTTTACTTTTATATTTACAGATTTTACTTCTTTAATATTTACTTCTATATTTACAGATTTTCTTCCATATTTACAGATTTTACTTATTTAAAATTTACTTCTATATTTATAATTTTACTTCTTTTACATCTTTATTTACAAATCTTACTTCTATATTTACAAATTTTACTTCTATATTTACACGGTAGTGTAACACTGTTATATATCTGTCCGATGCACATCCTTGTAAAACAGCTTATATATTTATGTTTTCACATTTATTCATCTATGCGTGCATGTGTTTATGTTTGTATTTCCAAAACTATTAAGATATTTCGAACTAACAATATATATAATAAAGCATTTGTTAGCAAATTCACAAAATAACAGTACATATACATACACTTTCGGTTTCTTAATTTTCTTTGACTCTTCTTTCAGGCTGTCTTTCAATCTCTGCAGCTCTGCATAGAAGTATTCTTTCTCATTGCGTCTCCTTTCTTCTTGGCGTATGAAAAATACATAACCATGAATTTAAACATAAGTTCACTTTTATAAATTCAATATATTCAAGCAGAAAATATTTAAAAAACTTCTATTTAATAAGAGTTGGGGTTTATTTTTCCTCTAGATGACTTCGAAGTGCCATTCTGGACCCAATTGTATAAACACTGGTTAACTTTAACACGTCGGTTGCATGATTGGTTAAGTTAAAAATCCTGTTAAAATTCTGGTTAGCAGTGGTATAAAACTTTGGTACAACAAAGTTGTATGCAGCAGATTAACCAGTTTGGATAAAATTTAAGAATTAACCAATGGTAAAGTTAACCAGTGTTTATACAATTGGATGCAGGTGTTTTAGTTAAACCTTTTGACTATACATGTAAGTATTAAGAAGTTCATATTTAGAACAAAGTAGTATACACGTAACGTTATGTGACAGCTAATTTACACAACTAATACAGATAAATACGTGAGAATTTCTAAACATTATTTAAGTAAACGAAGACAGTACGAATAACACAGGCAGTAAATACTTAAGAAGAATTCACTCACGCAACTTTTGCAAATTTCGGTCACGTGACTCTCAATTAGTTTCGGTCACGTGACTATCAATAAGTACCGGTGTTAATGATTTTCTATCATTCTAATTTTTAATATTAAATTTTGCGTCGCTGTCAATTCTCGAAATAAACTAATTGCATTTGTCTAGAAGATAGAAATGTTCATGTCCTTTTCGGAAACGTGTGTTTGACTGAGCTATGTCTAGTTACTTCTATAGTTCTATTGATAAACCTTTCTTTTGGAAAGAAATAATGTATGAGTCAATACAAGTATTGATCAATTTAATATATTAAAATAGATAGAATGTATGTGTGTGTGTTTTTATTTTATCTAAATTGTATAGCAACGTAAAAAGTTTCGGTTGAATGAAAACTTCCCACCAAAGTGGAGATACTTTTTGACAAAAAAAAAACAGTAGAATGTTTATGACTTTGGCTGGATTAATGTTAAACTTTCAAACTTGGGAATTTATCAATGTTTTTGTTTTTTAATTTGATTTTACCGTTAATTCACAATGATCGATTAATCGAATTTTTTCATAATAAAGCAGATTTTCCAGTAGTTTAATAAAATATTTTATTCTATGGTATTCAAACATATACTATATTTATCGTTGTTAGTAACTGTGTTTTTTTTGTGTGTATGAAATTATGCTCATTATAATGAATTCTGGTTAAACTTTATGTTTAGAAGTAATAACGACGTTTTTTCCCGCAAATATTAAGATCTTTTTACTACAAACGGAAACAGATATCACTGGCATAACTGATGAAAAATCCAACAGAGTAATGTATAGGTTATTCAGATTTGGTTATAGGGGATTTGGCTGAATCATTGGCAAACTCCTAATTTTGGTCAGTCTGTGATGAAAATTGGATACAGAAAGGGTAATTTCTGATTGGTTTAAGATAACTTTTGGTTAAAGTGTACCTTTCAATACGTATAGAAGTCCTTCAAGATAAGTGATAAAACAAATACGTTGAGACAGCAATAGTAACGCTCCACTTGTAAAGAGGATAGACTTGCTATGTATCAAAACCATATCAAGTCTGGTGAGGGGTTGTAATAATGCAAAATTATAAAGAAACCTGATAGTAATGTGTCAAGTTTACACTAATTTATTATAGCCTGACTGCGTAAAAAACTTATGACTTATATGAAATGCTCTCGAATGAATGGTGTTTTACGGCACGTCGACACATAAATAGGTCATTTTGTGCGCGCAATAAATGCTCTCGAGTAGGACCATTACTGAGTGTTGTATTTGAGAGGTAATCGGGTCAAGCGTAAGGGGTCTTACTCTATTCGCTACGCTACCGCTCCATTTAAAAAAAAATTATTTTAATGAGAAAACCTAATGAAATATAAATTCTTATGAGACCACGATTTAAGCTTAAGCTTAGGTACAACAGGAATGTGAAATATTAGAAAAGTATATAACAAGTTTCCCAAAATATATCAGAAAGCATAAGTTTGGTAACTACTTAGTGTATTGAAATATGGAAGCGGAACATTGCAGTAACAACGTAAGAATATGTTCTATTGAAATAAGGTAAAGCATTTTAAGTTTTGCCATTAAGCTTAGATCTGACAAAAACGAGTGTAATAGAAGACAGTAGAAGAATATTTAAAAATGTGTAAAAAAAGCATACGTTAATAGAAGACGAGGAGGATATTTCAAAATATGCAATAATGCATAATAGTTTTCGGATATGGCAATATGCAGAGGAAACTTATTTACAACATTTACTGTCACAGAAAAGGGTAGAAGGATATTCCACAATGTAGCATAGGCACTGTTGAGTAACGAGTTGGAATATTGCAACATGAAAGCGGAGCTTTACACCAAACATTTTACACATTCACAAGAGAGATATGCTCACCATAATTCGTCTCAAATGATGCAAATAATATAGCTATTTTATTCAAAGATAAAAAAAAATATGAACAATTAAAGAAAAAAACTTACAAGAGAGTATAAAAATAAAATAGAATGTTGTAAGTTCATATTGTAAATGGTAGCTAATGACAGAATTAAGAATTAGGCCCAAAAACGTTAATTGAGAGTAAGAATAATAGAATAAATAGATAATTGTGCATAAGTAGCCACCATAGTAGATATTGAAAATTGTATAATGGCAAGGGAATGTGTTGATTATATAGTTATTTAATCCAGGTAACAATGTTATTTAAGAAATCGTTTTAAAGATAGAATTCCTTTCAATCGTTTTAATTTATGGTTGTTAAGTGAAATGTTTTCGGAATAAACAACAAGACGTCTTAAATGGCCTAGATTGCTCACCTGAATCTCACGTGTCACTTCTTTTCAAATTTTTGGACAAAGAAGAAGTTGTAAGTTAGAATGGGGCCATTTGCATATGCTATATAAACTTTCTAAGTCTTACCACTTATATTTAAAGAGAAAACGATTTAAAGATGCCTCATATACGCTGGTGTCAACAATTAAACAAAAAATTCAAAGTTTAAACCCTGTTAGGGTCACTTTAATTTATTAAAGCCGCTTGGAAGGATACAAGCTTAACAATCATGACAGGACAATGCTTCAGATCCTAAACTGAACAAACTCATAGCAGAAATGGGCGAGAAAGTGAGAATTTACTATGTTTACATATAAATACTTTATATAAAAGTTAAAGCCCTCTTACTAGACCCCAATGAAGCCTAGCCCTTTGTATGCATCAATATTTAAACCCAACTTATGTATGAACAAATTAGGCCCCTTGATGCCGAGACCATCATATAAACAAATCTGAAACCCATATTCATATGAATCATTTGAATTAAATGTGAATACATTTAGCTCCTAATCAGTTCTTTAGAAGATTGTTGAAACTTCACAATTGCAACTGGGTTTTTGCCTCCCTGGTGATCCCTTGCAGATTATAACCCCCTTTTAAAGGAACCATTATTATGGCATAACATTCATCCAGATTTCAAGATGATTAAAATAATTCCAAAAATAAATGGAAAGAAAAAAATTCCTGTTTTCTCACAGCATTCCTCTGCAAATATCGAAGCGCTCTTGCCTTTTGAATAAATCAAAATTCCCTCTCATAGCAATCATTTATACCAAATATAAGCAGAGATCGCATATACCAAGGTCATGACTTGAGCAATTGCGAGAAAATATCGTTAGATATCACATGCCAGATATTAAAGCTCGACCAATTGTAGTTTCAGACAAGACGATTTTTAAACCCCTGTGCATGTGGTTATATTTGAAACCATGGTAAGACTTGAGCAATTGTGAGAGAGCTTCAGTTAAGATGTTTTCACACTACCTTTGGTGAAAGTCTATCACGCTTTTTTCAGAAGTCGTTTGAAGCAAAAGTTAAAGGACGGACGGACAGACGGACGGACGGACGGACGGACGGACGGACGGACGGATGACAGATATCTGGTGACCACAAAAGTTCAGTTTCTCCCTTAGCATAGGTGACTTAAAGAATATACAGAAGTAAAAAATAAGGCTACGTATTTACCAGCCAGTGTTAACATGTCATTTCAATTCGTCCAAGGGTCCTCCGTGGCCGAGTGGTCTAAGGCACTGTCTCAAGATCACTTTACCTCTCACTGCTAAGGTTGTAGGTTCGAGTCCCGCTCGCTCATAATTTTTTTATGTGAGAAAGTTTCCCAGTTACGTGCGGAAGGACGGTGGTTCCACTCAGATGCATTCTCAGGTCTTCAAACTGGATATGCCATATATAACCTGATATGTGTTAGAAACGGCGTTAAATCCTTATTAAAAAAAAATTCGATCAGTTCATATTTAGATTTTAGACAAAAATGTGATTAGTGTGGTGAGCCTGTTGATGTGAAGAAAGTTAATTATTTAAAACGATACGTGAAGGATTCACAACACGTGACATGTTGGTGTGTGTTATATACATAAAGCACGTGCCGTAACGGCATACATTTAGGAGAGTTCTATTGAATTTCAAGCTGTTGCCAAAATTAATTATGAGTCAACTCGACCCCCATTTAAGATGGCTTACTTTAGTAGAATTGGACTTTAGCTACGTACAAAGGCGTTGTTTCTCTTAGATACAAAGTACAAAGGTAATTATTGATTAGGTCCAAATAAATAAGCAATTGATTTCCTTCAAATACGCTAATAAAATCCAGAACAAATGGCATTACTCATGTTAATGCAATTGTATAGGAAGGGTAACATATTGAATTTGATTTCAGCATATGTGATTCTGGAGTAAGACAATTATTAGTGTTTTTATACGTATTTTAAGCTTTCGACTGTTGAATGAGTACTAATTCCATCTTCATATTTTCCGGAAAATACAATTAACAATTGTTATTGATTTTTTGTTTTGATTTTGTTCTTTGTTGATTGTTTTGTTATGTTCACTTTATCTTTATTTTTAAACAAAGAAGTGATATCTCCCTCAGTGATAATGTTAAAACTTGAAATTGTTTTGTTAATTTTTTATAGCTCAAAATTTGGAAGTTACTTCATACATCATATTGTTTTGTCACAAAACCTGTGTCAAACTCTATGAGAATTTTGATTAAAAATATGAAAGATATGAACGGATTCAATTTGTTTAGGACAATCATTTTTTATTCAAATGCATTTCTGTTCATACCATTTCTCCATTGATTATTATGCATTATTGTTTGTATTATGTAACACATTTTCTTGGACCATAATTGATTTCAACCATGAAATTTATCTACATTTGAATTTTGTTTATGACAAGGAATATCAAGCAAGACAATATAAACATCTACATCAGGAGAGATGACACATTAACCAATACAATATAAATACTAGTAACTCTGAGTATGAAATATATTACTACAAGGGCGGCAAATGCCATCTAATTTAAAAGAAGTGCTAACATCGAATACACGGTAAATATAATCTGACACGAGAAAAGGTTTTTATCTAGGCAAATTTTCCTATGTTTAGTAGTCGCGTTTCATAGCTTCGTAGGATAGATGTTCTATAATTAGTAACAACTTTCAGAAACCGAAGGACGTCTATTTAATTCTACCGCTGAAAAATATAGTTCAACTGTTGAGTCCCGATTTCCTAAAGCCAACGGAACATTTTTGTATCTTTGCAATAATGAGCATATTGTTTTCGACTTTCCGGACATTCTATGCCTACGTCAAGACTCGTTTAGGAAATGAACATCAGATGACGTCATTTACCGAAGCAATTACGCAGTTCTAATCAGATATGTTCCTAGGTTTGACGATGTTATACGACAACTGGAGGAAGTAAACATGTCTATAACATTTAATTTCCTTCCTTAATCATTTGCAGTTACTGTATAATTAATACCCGGATTTTAATGATCTAATTTATGTGGTTATTTTTTATAGTAAACATACACCTTATACATGTCAGAAAAGACGGAATAAAATGTTTTACATATTAAAATGTGTCAATACGGCTAGGCTATTTGACAGCAATACGGTATTTTCCCATTATGGTTAAAAGCTGTATACATCAAATAATTATATATTGAGCACCAATGTTGCACTAGTGCAACGAATTTCTATTTTATATAGATTAACATCAGTGCTCCAGGTAAACATTATTTGGGGGTATTTAAGCATTAAATCTTCTGAATAAAGCATCGAAATTTAAATTAAGGAGTAAAATAAGCATTGGTTATTCTCAATTTCAGTGTTGATTAGTTTGTTTTAAATGACTATTTGATAAGAATGTTCATTTTTACCCTTAACATTTTTGAAAATAAGCATTGCATACTAATTTAAGGAGTAAAATACTCATTTGTAGAAAAGTTTATCTGGAGCACTGTTTAAACATGTTGAAATATTTTTTTTATATTACGCTTAAATCAGCGACGCGGTATATTTGAGACTAAAAACTTATTAGTATATAGTCCTGTTTTTATGAATAATCTTTTACAAACAATAAACGTCTAACTATGGGAAACAATATAATATAATATAATATTATACAAATGTATCATAAGAAAACAAATACTATTAAAATATGTTTAGAAACAAAAATATGCTGTTGCCCAAGACGGTAAGTATTTGTATATCTAGTTATAATGTTAACCCAACCATTTATATTAAAGATGTTCATGAAAAAAAGAAAGCACATCTACTAACCCGGCGGCGAGGCTTTGTATCCAGCAAAAACTACGTGTAATACATATTAAAAACGGGAAAAACATTCGAAGGTATTTTATAACAGCTCTTATCAAAACAATGACATCATTATGAGTCAGGTTCAGTTATTTTTTCAATTCATGATGCAGTGGATACGTTTGCTACCGTTTTTATCGTTATCTCAATGGAGCCGTATTCCGTAGACACAAAACAGAGTACTCTCCCTTATACTGAAACAGCACCCAGAAAATTATCAGAATCCTGAGCGCCAAGCGGGAAACGAACCAGTATTATTTATAGTAGTTTTTTTTTATATTTTGATCGATTGATTGATTGAATACTTAACGTCATTTTATGCCATCGAGGGCTAACAGACGATCAGTTAACCTAACCACTGTTTCCATGGACCCTGAAAGGTTAACCAGTACTCGAGCACACCCTATCGCCGCAAGTAACTGACAACTTCCCCACATGAATCAGCGGTGAGAGACGAATGAGAGTCGTATATCAATCATCATGGAGACTGTTACCGGGCGGGAATTCGAACTCACGACTCCTGGAATGATTGATAGTCAGACGCGTAACCGACTGAGCTTATCGGGCACGGCTCACATTGGTTTGAAAACCGAGTCAATCCTACTTACTAGGTTAAAGATAACAAGTGATACTGTTTCCGTAACCAATGCCTGGACAATAGTAACAGCTTAAACTATTCGGAAAACAAATGATCTGACGCAGGTCGTCAATCAAACAAGTCCATAATCCAATCAGCGATCGATATTGGTTTCAGTGCCGCCATTTTCCTTAGACAATCTGACGATGTCGAAGTAAATACTAGATTGTATTTACTGCGACAACACTGCCGTGTGGCCAGTAGCCAAAACAACAGTCGTCCTCTCGTCAGGTTATTGAGAACTTAACTATTAAATGATATACATGTATTACAAAACAGTAAAGAAAAAGCAATAAAATAATGTAAGAGTGCAAATGACGCGGACACATCTAAGGGGATACCCAAATATACATATATACTGGTCAAAGGTCATGGAAAATTCAAATCGAAACACATATCTAGTACTAGTTACGACAAAAACAAACACAAAACAACATAAAACGGTTCGTGTCCATTTGTTTGAGTTATTTTTAAAAACAAAATAATTATTAATCTATATATCAAAGTAACAGATAATATAATAAAATATACTATTTCTAAAAAATAACCAAATATTTTTCTATAATAATTTTGTTTGCAACATTATTTTACGATGATCTGAAATACCAAGTTAAGAGTTTAAACACTTGTGTGCGCCTTTACCAGTTAGTACGTGCGGTTACTCAATTAAACTGTTAGCCGTGAAAAAGCATGCATGCAGTGTAAGGGGTGAAAGCACAGCATGCAGTCATGCGTGATCGGTTGATGATAATACATGACAATACATACATGCAAGGTTCATGCAGAAAATACGCTAAATATATACATATATTAATCGTACATGATTTTTTAACAAATATTTTCCTCATTTAAGAACTGAATTTAAATAGTTGATCTCATTCGGTTCTTACCTATTATAACTAAAAATGTGCTATCAAAAAAAATTTGTTGTTTTTTTTTTATTTGATATATGTCCTTTTTGTGCTTGGGGTATATATGTTATTTCAATATTATCTTTAACGTTGTTGGATTATTTCACCAGTTTTACCATTGATAAGAGCTCTGTAACGCGATACATGGAATAATTAAATATCGGAACTACTTTCTATCGGATCTACGTTCGTGTCGCCTCACATCATTTTTACATATTTCCAAGCATTCTAATAAAAACTTGTAGTAAATACAGTCACCTGGTCGGTAGCCACAGGTTCGTGGTCTGCTAGGCGGTCCTGTTTCCCTTGAGGACGCCCTTGACATAACTCTCGATGACGCAGTTGTAGCACGTGACCCAGTTACTCGTTGGCCTGGACACCGGGCACTCTGGGTTTTACGACGTCTCTCGTTTCTTTCTCGTGCAACTATTGCACGTGGAGACATACTATATCCTCCGTCATCTGATTCAACCGCTTCGGACTTCAGGACCGGCTTACTTACATATTGTTTTCTTGGAACTGGTTTCTTTGGGTTTGGTGTATATCTATTTGCTTTCGGCTGCAAATTGGAACTGGACTTGTTATTGGGTTTCGTTTCAGTTTTATTTGTTGTTTTGGTTTGAGTTAAATTTAATTTTAGTTCATTCTTGTCGACTTTTTCTTCAGATTTGACACTTACATTATCTTCGCCTTCTGGTGTGTCTTTATTGTGTTCGTCTTGTAATTCATCAGTTGTTTTAACTTCAGAGTTGTCGGCTTGGTTTTTGCTTTCTTCATCCTCATCATCAACTCCAACTGCATTCTGTGTTTCCGTCTTTTTTACATAATCGCTGTCGTGTCTGGTATCTGATATAGAATATATTCCGGCATTGTATGTTTCGTTTCCATCTTTCTGTGTATCGTTGGCATTATTTGTTGATATCTCAGGTTCAATAACATTTTTGTCGTTGTTTCCTTGTTGTGTAACTTTCTCATCATCTGTCGTAAAATTTTTCGAATTCGTTTCATTCTGAGCGTCTTTGTTTTCTTGGCCGTTTGGAAAATTCTTTTCAATTTTGTCGTCTTTGACATTCGATTTACTGCTAACGGATAAATCGGATTGCCTCCGAGAATGACCCTTATCGAGTTTTGTGTCATCAGTCTTCGAATTTGTTTCATCTTTAGCTTCTGTGTTGCGCTGCTCATGTGGATCGTTTACATCGACTTTTTCATCTTTGACAGTTGATCTACTGTTTAGAGAATAAGCAGACTGTCTCCGAGAACCACCCTCGCTGCGTTTAGTGTCGTCTGTTTTAGAACCATTCTCCGATGGTACTTTCAACGATTCTGTGTCAGAATCTCCTTTACTTTCCTCTCTGTTTTCAGATTTAGATTCAGGAACAAAATGCGTTTCTGACAAAGGTGGACGTGTTTGATTTATTGATACATTATCATTTTTAACTGATTTCTGACTAGACGACTCTTCTTCACTTTTATCTGATTGATCAATTTCCGAATCAATCCGCCCTTCTTTCTCATTTTCATTTTGTACTTCTTCTACCTTTGATTCATTGTTTTGGTTGTGTGTTGTGTCCTTTATTTCTGTTGTTTCTTTTGCCTCCTGATGGCTGTCGATGTTAGATGTTGAAAATGATGTTACTTTGTCTGGTTCGTGTACTGTAGTTTCTTCATCACTTTGAGCTTCGCATTCTGTTAATGTTGCATCTATAGATGCATTAAATTTGATATTGACTCGAGGTAAAGACGTTTAATAATACCTAAATATCTACAATGGTTAAATATATAAATATGTTAATAATTTAAATAATAATTTCTGAAATTGGCAAATGCAAGGTTATTGAAAACCCATATTTCTTATCCAGATGATTTTCTTAAAGCAATGCACAACTGTTAAACAAAGGCGGAAACAGCAAATCAATCAATTCACCAGCAGAGCCCATGAACTAGCGCATGCATGTAAACACACCACTAACTATGTCATATGTGTATCAATTATATACCCAGTGTCCCAGTGTCGCAAGTGTCCCCGTGTACATTTACCATGAAACAGATGATTTTCGTAAATACAAATGTTATACATGTTCTGCTGAAACCAGTTGATAAAAACATCACCGATACATAACGTGTATTTACTAGAACTAAGGAGGAAACTAAAAAGCACAGTGTTTTTATTGACCGCCATGAAATAAGAAGCAACAGCAGTTATATAAAATTAAAGTTGCATATGTATTTCTTGTGAGTTCGTTGCTATGGTTACCATTTACGTGTACTTTCAAACAAATTGGTGTTATAATTTCAAATCAATAAGGTACACTGGAGGTTGTTACAGTTTTTAAAATTGGAATGGATTTATGAACTGTTTTTTTCCATTCGACATTCTCTCCAATGATAATGTGGAGATGTTTATCATATAGTGACGACCGTTCATCAAGGAAGAGGTTTTTGTTAACAAATAAAGTTGAAGATTATAAAAGTGTTGACGAAAATATTACAAGAAAAAGCAATGAGTAAATAAAGTGATGAAGTCATTTAATAACACTGCATTTTAAAGTTTATATTAATTTGACTTTATCGTTTTAAATTTTATCAAGTCTGTTGTTTATTTGGAATGTGTTAATAAGGTTTTTGGAACAAAAACGAGAGAAGTAAGAATGTAAACAAAGACAAAATTAAAACGGTTATGGATATGTTAGATACAATATTAGTAAGACGTGTTATGTTATTATTCTTACAAAAAAAACATCGCATTCGCTAAAATGCGAGCAGCAGATATTGCACTACTACAACACAGGCATTAATAAATGTATGCGAGCAGCTGATATCGCACGACTTCAACACAGGCATCAGCAAATATATGCAAGCAGCAGATATTGCACTACTTCAACACAGGCATCAGCAAATGTATGCGTGCAGCTGATATTGCACTACTTCAACACAGGCATCAGCAAATGTATGCATGCAGCTGATATTGCACGGCATCACCAAATGTATGCGTGCAGCTGATATTGCACTACTTCAACACAGGCATCAGCAAATGTATGCGTGCAGCTGATATGGCACTACTTCAACACAGGCATCAGCAAATGTATGCGTGCAGCTGATATGGCACTACTTCAACACAGGCATCAGCAAATGAATGCGGGCAGCTGATATCGCACTACTTCAACACAGGCATCAGCAAATGTATGCGTGCAGCTGATATTACACTACTTCAACACAGGCATCAGCAAATGTATGTGTGCAGCTGATATCGCACTACTTCAACACAGGCATCAGCAAGTGTATGCGTGCAGCTGATATCGCACTACTTCAACACAGGCAACAGCAAGTGTATGCGGGCAGCTGATATTGCACTACTTCAACACAGGCATCAGCAAATGTATGCAAGCAGCTGATATTGCACTACTTCAACATAGGCATCAGCAAATGTATGTCAGCAGCTGATATTGCACTTCTTCAACATAGGCATCAGCAAATGTATGCGAGCAGCCAATATTGCACTACTCCAACACAGGCATCAGCAAATGTATGCATGCAGCTGATATTGCACTACTTCAACACAGGCATCAGCAAATGTATGCGAGCAGCTCATATCGCACTACTACAACACAGGCATCAGCAAATGTATGCGAGCAGCTGATATGGCACTACTTCAACACAGGCATCAGCAAATGTATGTGTGCAGCTGATATTGCACTACTTCAACACAGGCATCAGCAAATGTATGCGTGCAGCTGATATTGCACTACTTCAACACAGGCATCAGCAAATGTATGCGGGCAGCTGATATCGCACTACTTCAACACAGGCATCAGCAAATCTAAGCGTGCAGCTGATATCGCACTTCTTCAACACAGGCATCAGCAAATGTATGCGTGCTGCTGATATCGCACTACTTCAACACAGGCATCAGCAAATGTATGCGTGCAGCTGATATCGCACTACTTCAACACAGGCATCAGCAAATGTATGCGTGCAGCTGATATCGCACTACTTCAACACAGGAATCAGCAAATGTATGCGTGCAGCTGATATTGCACTACTTAAACACAGGCATCAGCAAATGTATGCGTGCAGCTGATATTGCACTACTTCAACACAGGCATCAGCAAATGTAAGCGTGCAGCTGATATTGCACTACTTCAACACAGGCATCGGCAAATGTATGCGTGCAGCTGATATTGCACTACTTCAACACAGGCATCAGCAAATGTATGCGTGCAGCTGATATTGCACTACTTCAACACAGACATCAGCAAATGTATGCGTGTAGCTGATATTACACTACTTCAACACAGGCATCAGCAAATGTATGCGTGCAGCTGATATCGCACTACTTCAACATAGGCATCAGCAAATGTATGCGTGCAGCTGATATTGCACTACTTCAACATAGGCATCAGCAAATGTATGCGTGCAGCTGATATTACACTACTTCAACACAGGCATCAGCAAGTGTATGCGTGCAGCTGATATCGCACTACTTCAACACAGGCATCAGCAAATGTATGCGTGCAGCTGATATTGCACTACTTCAACACAGGCATCAGCAAATGTATACATGCAGCTGATATTGCACTACTTCAACACAGGCATCAGCAAATGTATGCGTGCAGCTGATATTGCACTACTTTAACACAGGCATCAGCAAATGTATACATGCAGCTGATATTGCACTACTCCAACACAGGCATCAGCAAATGTATGCGTGCAGCTGATATCGCACTACTCCAACACAGGCATCAGCAAATGTATGCGAGCAGCTGATATCGCACTACTTCAACACAGGCATCAGAAAATGTATGCGTGCAGATGATATTGCACTACTCCAACACAGGAATAAGCAAATGTATGTGTGCAGCTGATATTGCACTACTCCAACACAGGCATCAGCAAATGTATGCATGCAGCTGATATTGCACTACTTCAACACAGACATCAGCAAATATATGCGTGCTGCTGATATCGCACTACTTCAACACAGGCATCAGCAAATGTATGCGTGCAGCTGATATCGCATTACTTCAACACAGGCATCAGCAAATGTATGCGTGCAGCTGATATTGCACTACTTCAACACAGGCATCAGCAAAGGTATGCGTGCAGCTGATATCGCACTACTTCAACACAGGCATCAGCAAATGTATGCGTGCAGCTGATATTGCACTTCTCCAACACAGGCATCGGCAAATGTATGCATGCAGCTGATATTGCACTACTCCAACACAGGCATCGGCAAATGTATGCGTGCAGCTGATATTGCACTACTTCAACACAGGCATCGGCAAATGTATGCGTGCAGCTGATATTGCACTACTCCAACACAGGCATCAGCAAATGTATGCGTACAGCTGATATTGCACTTCTCCAACACAGGCATCAGCAAATGTATGCGTGCAGTTGATATCGCACTACTTCAACACAGGCATCAGCAAATGTATGCGTGCAGCTGATATTGCACTACTTCAACACAGGAATCAGCAAATGTATGCGTGCAGCTGATATTGCACGACTCCAACACAGGCATCAGCAAATGTATGCGTGCAGCTGATATTGCACGACTCCAACACAGGCATCAGCAA
This sequence comes from Panopea generosa, assembly GCA_029582155.1. Classification (NCBI taxonomy): domain Eukaryota; kingdom Metazoa; phylum Mollusca; class Bivalvia; order Adapedonta; family Hiatellidae; genus Panopea; species Panopea generosa. The sequence continues at coordinate 13,861,074 of CM055904.1, forward strand.
ATGTATGCGTGCAGTTGATATCGCACTACTTCAACACAGGCATCAGCAAATGTATGCATGCAGCTGATATTGCACTACTTCAACACAGGCATCAGCAAATGTATGCCTGCAGCTGATATCGCACTACTTCAACAGACATCAGCAAATGTATGCGTGCAGCTGATATCGCACTTCTCCATTACAGGCATCAGCAAATGTATGCGAGCAGTTGATATCGCACTACTTCAACACAGGCATCAGCAAATGTATGCTTGCAGCTGATATCGCACTACTTCAACACAGACATCAGCAAATGTATGCATGCAGCTGATATTGCACTACTTCAACAGAGGCATCAGCAAATGTATGCGAGCAGTTGATATTGCACTACTTCAACACAGGCATCAGCAAATGTATGCGAGCAGTTGATATCGCACTACTTCAACACAGGCATCAGCAAATGTATGCGTGCAGCTGATATTGTACTACTTCAACACAGGCATCAGCAAATGTATGCGTGCAGCTGATATTGCACTACTCAAACACAGGCATCAGCAAAGGTATGCATGCAGCTGATATCGCACTACTCCAACACAGGCATCAGCAAATGTATGCATGCAGCTGATATCGCACTACTTAAACACAGGCAACAGCAAATGTATGCATGCAGCTGATATCGCACTTCTCCAACACAGGCATCAGCAAATGTATGCGAGCAGCTGATATCGCACTACTCCAACACAGGCATCAGCAAATGTAAGCGAGCAGCTGATATCGCACTACTTCAACACAGGCATCAGCAAATGTATGCGTGCAGCTGATATTGCACTACTACAACACAGGCATCAGCAAATGTATGCTTGCAGCTGATATTGCACTTCTTCAACACAGGCATCAGCAAATGTATGCGAGCAGCTGATATCGCACTACTTCAACACAGGCATCAGCAAATGTATGCGAGCAGCTAATATCGCACTACTTCAACACAGGCATCAGCAAATGTATGCATGCAGCTGATATTGCACTACTTCAACACAGGCATCAGCAAATGTATGCGAGAAGCTGATATTGCACTACTTCAACACAGGCATCAGCAAATGTATGCGTGCAGCTGATATTGCACTACTACAACACAGGCATCAGAAAATGTATGCGTGCAGCTGATATTGCACTACTTCAACACAGGCATCAGCAAATGTATGTGTGCAGCTGATATTGCACTACTTAAACACAGTCATCAGCAAATGTATCCGAGCAGCTGATATCGCACTACTTCAACACAGGCATCAGCAAATGTATGCGTGCAGCTGTTATTGCACTACTTCAACACAGGCATCAGAAAATGTATGCGTGCAGCTGATATTGCACTACTTCAACACAGGCATCAGCAAATGTATGCGTGCAGCTGATATCGCACTACTTCAACACAGGCATCAGCAAATGTATGCGTGCAGCTGATATCGCACTACTTCAACACAGGCATCAGCAAATGTATGCGAGCAGCTGATATCGCACTACTTCAACACAGGCATCAGCAAATGTATGCATGCAGCTGATATTGCACTACTTCAACACAGGCATCAGTAAATGTATGCGTGCAGCTGATATTGCACTACTTCAACACAGGCGTCAACAAATGTATGCGTACAGCTGACATCGCACTACTTCAACACAGGCGTCAGCAAATGTATGCGTGCAGCTGATATCGCACTACTTTAACACAGGAATCAGCAAATGTATGAGTGCAGCTGATATCGCACGACTTCAACACAGGCATCAGCAAATATATGCGTGCAGCTGATATTGCACTACTTCAACACAGGCATCAGCAAATGTATGCGTGCAGCTGATATCGCACTTCTTCAACACAGGCATCATCAAATGTATGCGAGCAGCTGATATCGCACTACTTCAACACAGGCATCAGCAAATGTATGCATGCAGCTGATATCGCACTACTACAACACAGGCATCAGCAAATGTATGCGTGCAGCTGATATTGCACTACTTCAACACAGGCCTCAGCAAATGTATGCGTACAGCTGACATCGCACTATTACAACACAGGCATCAGCAAATGTATGCGTACAGATGACATCGCACTACTTCAACACAGGCATCAGCAAATGTATGTGTGCAGCTGATATCGCACTACTTCAACTCAGGCATCAGCAAATGTATGCGTACAGCTGACATCGCACTACTACAACACAGTCATCAGCAAATGTATGCGTACAGCTGACATCGCACTACTTTAACACAGGCATCAGCAAATGTATGCGTACAGCTGACATCGCACTACTTGAACACAGGCGACAGCAAATGTATGTGTACAGCTGATATTGCACTACTTCAACACAGGCATCAGAAAATGTATGCGTGCAGCTGATATTGCACTACTTCAACACAGGCATCAGCAAATGTATGCGTGCAGCTGATATTGCACTACTTCAACACAGTCAACAGCAAATGTATGCTTGCAGCTGATATTGCACTTCTTCAACACAGGCATCATCAAATGTATGCGTACAGCTGACATCGCACTACTTCAACACAGGCATTAATAAATGTATGCGAGCAGCTGATATCGCGTTTTATTAACATAGAAAACAGAATAAGTGGTATGTGTGTGGCAAATGTCGCGCTCTATCGATATATTGTATTCTGAAGTGCCTGTGACTTGCAATTAAACCTTGGATACTCTGAAACCTCCGAACATGATAACAGATAGCGAATTAAACGATAGTTATTTAGGAAACATATAACTGTGGATAAAATAATGTTGCCTTTACTAAGCTATAGGAATGTCTTATTTCCTTTACAAAAGCTAGCTGTTTTATAAACGGAACAGTATTTATAATCTGGTTTACTTTGATGTATATATAAACTATAATATTTTGCAATGACAGTGTAGCACCCGTCAACGTACACATCCTTCTTAAACACTGACTACAGTATAGAACACATTGATTATGGTCATATGGGCGAAAATAGACACACAAAGAGATGGAAACTATAACATAAACTACGTGCCAATAATAAATTTAATATGTATTTGTACTAATAAAGTTAATGAAAAATATTACATAAGTTCTATAATACTAGTAGTTTTATATATACCACATTGTAGTGTATTTATCATAGTAATACTGATAACTGAGATATTTTTTTATGATTCACAAGGCGTTTAAGAATGATGATGCTATATATGTTTTTTAACAGTTTAGGTTGATACATATACTTTCTCGTGCTTATACAATAGTACGTGATACATTTAGAATTAGCAGTGTTGGTGGATGCACGTGTAAATCAGATTTCAGGTTTTGCTGATCGTTCCTAAGCCGATACAAGCTTACTGACCAATGAAAGGTCAAACGAATGACGCCTTGTATGTATATAGTCACTAATGCATTTATTTAACCAATGAAATAGTACATGTAAGATAGATGACAAATGCTCAAATGGTCGTGGGTTCGATCCTCCGCCACGGCTATGTGTGATGTCCTTGAGCAAGACACTTTATCCGCATTTGCTTAGTACTGGTTCTAACCACGAAGACTTCGAGCGTGATTTGCCTAAGTTGTAAGAACTTGTTTCACAATCGAAGTTAAACAAATACGTTTAAACTGTAAATGACAAATAATATTCTGGCCGATGACAAAGTGATTGCGGCTATCAACTATCTAGCTACGCGCACAGTCTAGCCGATGCAAACTATTGACGAGACAGACAGAAGATGGCAAAATTTAGTATTTTTGATGACGTGCATACTTACTTATCTTATATAATCTTGTTTAGACATCATCAAACCTACAGATGTAATTAGCCGGGCAGCGTTTACTTGCACGACTGAAGGTATTTGGTCGAGGAGATGTGTTTTTGATAGGCAAGCAAGTCTACGTGTTTATATAATTACAAATAATGTTATCGGGTTTGATGGTTTTATGCAGAGACAAATATTTCGTCACTAGCATAAACACGTGGACATATTTTGTAAAGCATAAGTTCCATTATTCCGTTGCCATGCCAGATGAGTACATCATGCAGTATAGTATTATTCTATTTCCTTCATACATTAACTACAAAGCCAAATCATATCAAGAAAGTAGTATCTCGCATACATACTCCATGCAGTTACTTATATAGTACGATTACACAATACATATACGATCTTTGTTTTTACACACAAAAACTACCTTTACTGCGGGTGCTTCCCCTACTTGCAGACGACCGACGGCCTACAGAAGATATGCAATATGTTGAGTGACTTAAGTTTTGCCACCATTTTTTTTTCAATTACATTAAGCATTCTAGAAGTATCACCCATAAGTGTCACAAAAACTGACCGATAGACAACTCTACACGACTGTTGATTACTATAAGTACAGTTTCTTCCCCTTCGCCATTTTTGCAACCCTGTCCAGTTTTGATTTAGATATAAAAGGGACAATATGCATCCTCTTACATTCCCTCCCTTAGGCATGTAAATTCTGTTTGGAATCTTTCTTTGTTTTAATCCGACTTTTAACATATTAACACTGTCATCTTTTTTACTCCTTTCTTATCGTCAAGGTATTTTACTTTTATTCTACTAAGATTGCAAAGACGTGCAGACCTGCACATGATCCTCGTGAGTGGGTGTTGCAGAATTTGAAGACAGCTCGACTAAGAGCCGTTGCTTCTTAACATTTGAAATCAATGTTCCCAATATAAATCAATTTAACCTAACCAAAAAATATTGTACGTAACAGTCGTGCCACAGATTATATTCCGGCGAGTTTTTGAAAATATGAACCGGAAAGAAAAACATGTAAACTAAATTAAAATACTGTAGTTTATCCCAGAACCTGATATTTCTCGAATCAGATCTATTAACCACCAATGGAAAATACAGGGAATGCTATGCATGTCCCACAGTTCATAGCAGTTGAACATATACTAAATCATGACGCCATTCAAACTTTCTCTGAAGCAACTGACCAATCAGCGTGCTCGTAACAATTGCTGTTTAACGGACCCAATCGGGAGAGCTGGGTTCGTTCTACAGACTAACAATATTGACAAGATCTGAGACATATATCAACTCCCTCTAAGAGGAAAAGTGCTCTTTAAACAGAAACATTAATCAGTGTTTCGAAGTTACCATTCACTACTATGCTAAACGCCAAATGACACCCGAGTCGCCATCTATATACATATGTATATAACCAGTGTGCGTGTGTGTTTAGATCTATTCCTAGCTATGAAACTAAAGTTCTAAATTCATTATTGTTTATAAGCTACATATCTAGATTCTGGCAAATAATGTTAGTCAAAAGAACAAAAGTGAAATTAAGAAAATTAGTTGCATGTACAACAAAAATTAAACAAAAGTGCAAATGTATAAACGAAGAAAAGAAATATCGTTCTCCTTTGAGTAATGGAATAATTTATGTTTAAAAAGTAAATTTTCATTGGAATAGTATAATCGCTTAATTATATTAAAGACAGTACAAGGAAAGAGCTATAGATAGTATTTATATAAAGATAACACCCGTATCTAAAGGAAATAAACAGAAAAGAAAAAATATTAAAGTGTAGATTTGAGATATTTGAGATAAAGGCTTTGAAAGGGACGACCAAAAATGTTAAAAGGAATGTGACAATCATACATTGTCAAAATGATAGAAATTCAATGAATACAACAGATTTTTTCTCTGCTAATCCCAGATTTTCACACTTGTTAAGTGTTGGGTATTACATGATTATATCGTAAATTGATATAGCAGATTGGCTCTAAGTAATTTCTACGTGTGACCATATTTTTTAATTGCATTTTAAGTAAACGTGTAAATGATAATTACATTGTTTCCAATCAGAAAATAAAAATAAAAATAAAAATTGTTGTTTTTAGTGTAATACGGTATCACATTTCCCGATTTAAATATATATTGAAAAAAAATACGTTTAAATTTAAAACAGATACCGTAACGATATCAATTAAATTTCGCCAGTGAACATTAAGATAAATTCATACAAGAGTTCCCACTCACTCGGTGAAATAAAGATAGCACCATCACTGAAGCCAATGGTTATCATCTTTGGCCTTGCTCTAGCACTATGAAACCACTCCTTAAAACTTTGATAATTTAAACTAGTGGCGTCACAATTAACGGAAATTCTATTTACAATTAATCTTAGCCAACAAAAAGGTAACAGCGGTTTAAAGTGCCGCCGTTTACAGTCTGTTGTACTTTTTTGTTATTTGTTGTTTGTTATTTTTTTTATTTTTTTATTTTTTTTTTTTTTTTTTTTGCCTTTTTTTGCCTTTTATTTTTTTTTGGTTTCTGTGATTCAATTTTACCTAAGAGCACATTGTTTTAAAACAAAACACAGAAGTATATTTACTTAGTCCCATAGTATAATTATTGAACAATCGCAAAATAATTCACCATTTCTACTAGCAAGGCTCTCTCGTAAGGTTTACACTACCCGTTTCGTTTAGCACTATATTTAGTAAAAAAAAAAAAATATGAGCACCAACTAGCAAATCCGTAAACTAAGGATTGATTATATCCTAAAATGAGAAAAAAGTTATTCCAGTAGAGTGTGAAAACAAACTGTGTAAAACAGTGTATTAGTAAACAACCTTGATGAAGTGCAAAGACCTATGAAACAATCAATTTATTTAAAAACATTATCAAACACACAAAAAAGTAGTTCCGTTCAATGTTGTCTCTGCAAATCTTCATATTCTTATACAAAACATGAAGTGTACTAATTCTGAGTCCTGACATTACGAATTGTCAAAGGTCATGGCTACAGTTGATCGGAACTACTTTCAGAAGGAAAGAAATATTTTCATAAGTAAAATATACAAATTCTTTGAGGAAATCTTTCAACGAATTTAAAATAGATGTTATATCTGTTTTAAAAAGAAAATGATAAAACTATAATTCATTTCAAATCATTAAGACCAAACGCTAAATTGAGTAAACAAATCGAAGCACGTTAATAGTGTAATGTTTCGGGGATTTCATCAATACCTTCCTCGTCTGTTTCAGCCTTGTCCTGTTTGTCATCCTTGTTCTGTTTGTCATCCTTGTTCTGTTTGTCATCCTTGTCGTCTTTGTCCAATGTTTGCTCCTGCTGGGTTTCGTTGAATGTGACCTTCTTCTGGTCGTCTGTCTCGTCGGCCTGGAAGACAGGTAATATAAACTTCAAATAATAAGAATTTAAGCAATTTTGTTATTTTGAAATTGGCACGATAGGCTCAGTGGTCGCGAATTCCAGTCCCCCCACCCGTCCACAGTCGCTACGGTGATTTGTCATGAATTTTGTTAGTTTATCGCCGTTGAATGAGTTGCCAATGGCTTGCAGAGGTATACAGGGTGTCGAGTACTGGTTAACCGCCAAACTGATCCAAAAATCTAATCGGTGCTCTGATCGACGTTAGATAACCGTAATACTGTTAAAAAAGTGAAAGACCCCATACAAATCAAACACAAATTATTTTACAGTTGCAGTTTGTGAATATTGATGAGATGAGTATTGAACTATTGAATATTCACGGCTCTGTTCCAATATCCCTCGTAAGTCTCAATTTTCCGTACAAGAAAAGACGACAAACAGATGTTATGTAAATTTCTGGTATTTCTTTTTTTTTTTTTTGGACATTATCAACTTTCAAAGAAGAATCATGTTACCGTGCGGAAAAAAAGAGGCGCAACAGTAAAGTGAGAGGAAAGTGATACATTCGGAACGCCTCTGTCACTGCTCGCACTTTTTGTACTTCCGCAGATTTCGGAGAATTGAGCGAGGTGTTCCGAATAGAAAGTGATTTTGGGGTGCTTTGGACAACACTGTCATAAATAACACCATTGAGGACCATGGAAGAATAGAAAAGGGCGTGAATAAAACATCGTTTTGTTTGTATTGCAATGTTAACACAAATGTAAACTAAATAATGACTTAGTAGCAAAATCTGGCCCACAAATAAATGGTTCTCGCATTATATTTGATTAAAACGGAAGGGTTGCAAATTGACAAAATTACTGGGGGAATAATTGATAATTGTTGTAGTTGTCTGACAGACAGTCTAATGATGTTTTAAATTCAGAGGTTTATTCATCGAACATTATTTAATACTTTAAACACTGACTTTGTTATCTAATATTGTGAAATGATATACTCGTAGTGCTGTCTCCTGGCAAAAGACTTTTTAAGGTTTTAAGTCAAATCACGGTCGCACACATTCACGCGCATGCACGTATACACGCCCTGACACCGCCATCTACAAAATGTGTTTTAAGTTGTTAGCAAGATAATAACATTGTAGAATCTCTATACACCGGTGGGTATTAGTTAGTTCGCGTATATGCAAATTTAATACGATTACAGACCTGGTATTCGGGTGTGTATATCAGTGTATATATATCTTTATTTGAGATCTGTGTTTGCTATACATTTACACATACGTCATATTGGATAATGATTTATGGATTAAATAAATGTACTTATGTTTGGTGTGTGTGTGATTTTAAAGTATGACGGTGCAGTTCAGCGTTTTACAGGGCTTCCACGTATGTGAATGTGTGGATCTTCGAACATTTTGTTTTATTTTAATAGACACATAATGAACAACTTCATGCGTCTCTGCTTAGGAACTCATATGTTTCACCCTCTTGGCTGCAATACATTATTACAAGGTCGTGAGTTCTTTTCTGAAGAGCACAAACTTCAATATATGCATATGTAGGATACTGATCATTTTAATTAACAAAGTATGTGACTGCATACCAAAAGTCCGGGGATCTTTGGACTCTCTATTTCTCGTGTGTCTTTAATCTATACTTATGTATGCATTTTAGCTTTGAAATGAGTTTGCTGGTGTCTATTTGTTTTTAATCGATTCTCCACTACATACTTTCATTAATCTATCTATCTCTTACAGATATTCCTAATCTTAATCTTGGGACATATTTATTACGATCAAAGTCTTTACTGATACACGTATTACGGTCTCCCGTGAACGGGTGGACTAGGGCCCTGTCGTTTAAAGACTACATATCTCTCACCGCTGAGGGCGTAGGGTTGAGTCAAGTTCGGTAAAAAAATTATGTGATAAAAGTGTTATGTTTACTTGCGGGAAGGATGGTGGTTCTGCTAAGTTCTATTTGAGGTCATTCTCCACCAATAAAACATATAACCTGACATGTAGTTGAAATGACGTTAACCCCATTCAACTAAGAAAGGTCTCAGTAACATGTATTATCACCATTCTTATTGTATGTACTTCACCTGCATGACGGTAATTAATATTAGTAGAACTTGTTGGACAGCCCTCCTGCTTTTTGTGTGTTTGTAGATATAGTTACATTACTTTTGTAATGTACATATAATTGTATTGTTATTTGAGTATGAAGTATCAGCTCAGAATTTTTGTTTCGCAATCAAATAAATGATCAATTAGAAACTAGTTTTTGGTGGCATTTTGTTATCTGTGTACTTTTAAATTAAGACCGCGGCGTGGTCTAGTGGTAGAGCGTCCGCCTCGCATGCGGAAGGTCGTGAGTTCAATCCCAGGCCGGGTCATACCAAAGACTTTAAAAATGGTACTAGAAGCTTCCTTGCTTGACGCTCAGCATTTAGAGGAGAGTTCTCGGTCTGGTCGACCCGGTGTCAGTATAATGTGACTGGGTTGGGTATCATACCATGTGTCTGCGGCATGATACTCCAGTGTGACAGCGCTTAGAATACTGTCTCAAGTAGACACCGTCGCGATATGACTGAAAAATTGTTGAAAGCGACGTTAAACACCATACAACAACAACAACAACAAATTTTAAATTTCAAGCGGGGCCCGATTAGCTCCTCGGTAGCACGTCTGACTGTCAATCTAAGGGTCGTGAGGTCGAGGGTAACAGTCTCCCTATAGCACTAATAGATACCACAGAGGTGCTTCAAACCCCGTGAAAAAAGACTATATCCCCTCCATCCCCGAAAATAGGGAAAGAGAAATGCCGAATCATCCATGTCGTGCAGAGCTTTTATCGGTGAAATGACAGTTTAAGCATTCGTGTCAAATGTATCAAACTAATTGAATAAAACACTTACATATTCACGTTTCACTGCGATAGTGTTTAATTGATAATACACAGAGGGGCAAATATGTATATAATTTTATGTTCAAACTTTCCAATTCAACTGCATGTCGAGCACATTATTGATATGTATACGTACGTATTTGCTGTTTGAATTATAAACAATCCAATCGTTATTCCATTTAATAACATGTCAATCACTCGTGTAAACAGCAAAACTAGATTCAGTCTAGTGGTAGAGCGTCCGCCTCGCATGCGGAAGGTCGTGGGTTCGATCCCAAACCGGGTCATATCAAAGACTTTAAAAATGGTACTAGAAGCTTCCTCGCTTGGCGCTCAGCATTTAGAGGAGAGTTCTAGGTCTGGTCGGCCCGGTGTCAGTATAAAGTGACTGGGTGGGGTATCATACCATGTGTCTACGGCATAATACTCCAGTGTGCCAGCGCTCCGAATACTATCTCAAGTAGACACCGTCGTGATATGACTGAAAAAGTTGAAAGCGACGCTAAACACCATACAACAACAAATAGTAAGAATCAAATGTTAATTGTCGGAACTTCTTTTATAATCGATTACCATTTTTTCAAGTGTTTCAACATTTTGATTGATTTTTCATAAAGTTTAATATGTTAATGCGTAATGCATTATATAATTTAAATCTTTTAAATGAAATCAATGTTCGACCATGTATGGGAAAAACTGAATGCGTTAAATTCTGTCGGATCAAGACGGCGGGGCAAACAGTCAGATCCAGTTCTTGGATTCCGAAATATTGCTAAATGGCAGCATATTCAGTCAAGACTTGTAGACCTCCCCTTCCACCATACCCATCCCCAGCCACCTGATCGAATACCCTAGATATTTCAATGTTTAAAAGTGCTTTGTCTGTGTGAATATATGATTTTGATATGAAAATTTAGCGACATTTTATGCCATCGAGAGTTTACAGACGATCAATGAATCTAACCACTCTTTAATGGGATCGTGAAAGTTTAACCGGTATTCGAGCACACCAAGTAACTGATAACTTTCCGACTGTCGTACATCAATCATTGGGCGGGGATTCGACCTCCCGACCTATATAGCGATAGTCAGACGCGTTACCGACTGAGCCAACCGGACCCGGCTCTCTGTGAAGAAGATATTTGAATACGTGTTTATATCAATGAGATATTTTGACATTATTTAACGGTGTATCACATATCTCATTGACATATTTGTAAAACGTGTTTTTCTGTTCCTGTTACCTGTACCATTATCACAAAACTGGCGATATAAAAGTTTAAATAAATATTGCTCCATTAAAGTAAATAACAGAAACGGTAGCAGGTAGTATAAGAGTTCAAGGTATCGAGTGATTTTAATATATGTCATTCTTTATGCCGTGTATACGTGTGTAATATAATGGCATTGTCATTAATTGTATTCGGTGTAAAAATTAAAAAGGTGACCAGACATGTTCACATACATGAAGCAGTGAATACAAACAGCAGAAGGGGAAATATGTTCATTTCTTATGACGATAATTGGGACAGAAATGCGGACACGAACAGACGAAAATGATAAACAATGTATCATAGAGTGGTCCAGTAAAATAACTGTTAAAACAAAAAAAGTAAACTCTCTCTCTCTCTCTCTCTCTCTCTCTCTCTCTCTCTCTCTCTCTCTCTCTCTCCTCTCTCTCTCTCTCTCTCTCTCTCTCACGAACGCCTGTCCACTAGCCCGATTATCAAGTATATCTGTGCCCAGTCTGCCTACAGTCTAAATTACCAGTTATATATGTACCCAGTCTGTCTACAGTCTAAATTACCAGTTATATATGTACCCAGTCTGTCTACAGTCTAAATTACCAGTTATATATGTACCCAGTCTGTCTACAGTCTAAATTACCCAGTCTGTCTACAGTCTAAATTACCAGTTATATATGTTCCCAGTCTGTCTACAGTCTAAATTACCAGTTATTTCTGTACCCAGTCTGTCCACAGGCCCGACCATCAGTTATATCTACACCCAGTCTGTCTACAGGCCAGATCACCAGTTATATATGTACCCAGTCTGTCCACAGGCCCGACCACCAGTTATATATGTACCCAATCTGTCTACAGGCCCGATCACCAGTTATATGTGTACCCAGTCTGTCCACAGGCCCGATCACCAGTTATGTGTACGCAGTTTATTTGCAGACCCGATAACCAGTTATATCTGTACCCAGTTTGTACCCAGTTTATCTACAGGCCAAATCATGTGTTATATGTGTACCCAGTTTGTCTACAGACCCGATTACCAGTTATATCTGTACCCAGTCTGTCAACAGGCCCGACCACCAGTTATATATGTACCCAGTCTACCTACAGGCCCGACCACCAGTTATATATGTACCCAATCTGTCTGCAGGCCCGGTCACCAGTTATATCTACACCCAGTCTGCCCACCTATGTATATCTCTCTCTCTCTCTTTCTCTCTCTCTCTCTCTCTCTCTCTCTCTCTCTCTCTCTCTCTATCCTCTCTCTCTCTCTCTCTCTCTCTCTCTCTCTCTCTCTCTCTCTCTCTCTCTCTCTGTGAGACATTTGATATAAAAGGAACATAAAGTGTTTATTCAATTGGCAATTGTATAACAAAAGTTACTTAAAATTTCTCAAAATTACTTAAAAAATCGTTTCAACTCGTGTTAGCGTGTGGCGGGTTTCATTTATGTTCCCCACCTTTAATGAATTCCTTTTCATTACAAGGCCATAATATAACTGAAGAAATACAGTTATCAAGTTCTAATCAATACGTTTCTGTGACAGAACAACCTTTAATTGCTTGGTCTATCGAATATTTCAGCCTGTTCTTTTTGAAAATGATTAGGGCAAATAATAGGAAAAACAAATTTCCATGTTTGCATAATGGACACCGGCATGCACACCCGGATTAAAACAAGGTTGAAATACAAATAATCGACCGATCTAAATCGGCAAGTGCTGCCATATCCAACGTATATCTGGTGTAATCCGATACAACAGGTAATTAAAAAATCTTGTCATTGATAGTGTGCACGCGTTCAATTCAGACAAAACTTTAGAGAGAGAGAGAGAGAGAGAGAGAGAGAGAGAGAGAGAGAAACGAGAGTTGTGGACGGTTTCAGTTTTTGACTGATGTAAATAAATAGCTTTATATGCCTTTATGACTAGGGCTGTAGAACGTTCGAGTTGTAAATTCAAATCCCCACTAAAACTACTGAGTTTCTACATATTTTGTCGATCATATTATACATGTTACAGCCTCATAATTAATCGGAGATTCATTTAGAGCTTCAACGTGCTCGGTGGCAAATATTGACATTTACAGGGTTTTGTACAGACGTGTGCGTTATTCATTGTCTAAAATGCCTTCAAACATAAAAATATTAAGTTTTCTAGAACATTATGTATACATATGTATTTATAGCCGGAATGCATGCATGCCCAACCTATATGGGTAACCTACATGTGTAAGTATCCCAATTATTTGTTAAGGTACTTGTAGACATCCAGTCCTTCCTACCGTCACTGTCTTTCTTTTTTAGGTCCCGGCTGTCTTTCTCTCTACATGTATGGACTGTTCGTTAGCCATAACCGGTCCCGATTAGCTCAGTCGTCAGCGCGTCTGACTATTAATCCATGGGTCTTGAGTTCGAATCCCTGTCCGGCAACAGTCTCCGTAATGACTGATTTACGACATTGTGTCTCATTATCATTCGTCTCTCACCGTTGATTCAAGTGGAGAAGTTATCAGTTACTTGCGGAGATGGAAGGTGCTCGAGTACTGGTTAACCTTCCAGGATCTTAGGAAACAGTGGTTAGGTTAACTGACCGTCTGTTCGCCCTTGATGGCTAAAACATAACGCTAAATACTCAATCAATCAATCTATCGTTAGCCATATTTTTTCACTAGTTATGTTAGGACTTTAAAGGACCAAGTGTGTTTTAACCAGAAAGTAACGTTATGTATGGAATCCAGTTTCATTCGTGCAAGAAAACGTCAGAATGAGTCTCAAATATTGACAAACTTTCTCCCATGAAATGTTTGAGCCGAGTTGGGCTTGATCTCACCACCTCGACCTAAGCGTTGAGAAGCAAGTGACGTTAAGACATGCCCAGTCCACACGGCCAAGCAGGATTCGCTTTAAGGGGACAGATCCCTATGTATGTAGACTACTGAGTTGTGGACCTCTTCTTTTGAAATGACTGCAGGTGTGTGTATTTGTGGTGAAGTTTTCATTACAGGTGATTGTAAAATCTATTTTGTTTTTTTTTTCCATGCGGCATTATGTCTATTTTTCTCTCGTTTTTTTTTCATTAAAAAGTTTATCCGACCAACCTCTGAGCGTCTCTTAAATACTGCGCGTGTGACGATAACCAATCTTAAAGAACTAGTAGAATTCCCTCGTTAACCTTTGTAAATATAAAATACTAGAAAAAAAATACGAATGTTGATTTTAACATTCCGTATTCAGGGTACAAATAAATTTAGAAATATATATAAGTTACACATATGCGTTAATGAATGTATCAGCTGTTCAATCTCTAATTATCAGGATTCTGTTATGATTGCATAAAGGTTATACTAACATTGTGCTAATGAACTACTAACCTACCGGATTCATTATATATTTATACTATAGTACTACCCCCTGAACAGCGAACCTATCATGTTTATATTCAATTAAATTGCTGAGAATGGAGAAGTATGGAACAATAAAGAGGTAACGTTTAATGAAATTTAAGTTATACACACGCAATGTAATGAAATGAACCTCAAAAATATACAGATCTGTAGATAGCGTGTTTGTTTGATTAAATCTGTGAATGTCATTATCGTGTGAACGAAACTAGCTGAATGAGTAAGCTATATCACTGTTTAGTCAGATTTAAAATGTATTCGTCAATTACCGCCTGCCTGCCTGCCTGCCTGCCTGCCTGCCTCTCTCTCTCTCTCTCTCTCTCTCTCTCTGCTGTCTCTGTTTATGTTTGCCCTTGTCTCTCTAGTTGGATAGTGTTGCATTTAACACTTAACTCGTAATACGTCCCAAGAAATGACGTTCACCAAACATTATGTTTTACTATACACCAAACAAACTGATTATGTTTTCACATGAACAAAAATCGTGTTTATATAAGAGTATGACCTTAATAAGTGCAAATAGCGACAATGATAAAATAGAAAGTGTAAATTAAGTTTACGTCGTTTCCATGTGGTATATGCTGTGACATGATTACCGCGTGTATGTCTCTGGTACATGTAGGTCATTTGCACGGGTCACAGCGTGAATTAATCGATGTCTCGTCGTAAAAGTGTAGACAGAGGCTTCCCTGACGTTCAGCTATCTTATGTTTACATGTCTGACTTATTCTATGAAATAAGGAGGTCAAATATTAATAATTACCTTATTAGATGGCGCATATTAAAAAACTCAGCGATGCTTCCTATACATTAGACAATGAAGTAGGTACCGCGTTATTCTAACTGACTTGTTTAAGGACGCTCAATTTGGTCACCACAATACTCAATCATATGACCCATAGTTCGATGTAACATACGTAGAAACCGTATAGGACAGTGTTGGCCTAGTAAATATGCGTGAAGACGGAGAAACAATTGCCCATCTTCGCGTATCGCTTTATCTAGTGGAAAAAAGGTTCCAGGAGAAGAGGGTCCGTTTGATTCCGCCCCACCCCTATCCCCGCCTCCAGGGTCATGTGTTTTTTTCTTGAGCAAGATACATTCTGCCTAAAAAAATCGAGCAAAATTTGTATCAGCTGTGAGATCTTAATTTCACAATTGACGTAAACTAAATGATTAGTTAAAACCGTAACGACGAAACTATATGGAATTAGTTTTTCCACAATTAACGTATCGCCGAAAGGTCATTATTCCTCCGTAAATTAACAGTTGCAATTATCTACATTCAATATCAATGAATAAAACCGAATTACGTGTCTCAACTCGGGCATAGTGCTTGTAAAAAGAAAAATCACCAACAATATCAAATGTTTACGATTCTAACCGTCTGTAAGCCAATAGCTAGTTAATACAAAAGTAGTTAATCTAGATAACGCCTGAATAGAACTTGTAAGTTCAGCATGTAGATCTGAAGATTAAATTTTAAAGCTTAACAACTGTATTAATCAATATGAGCAATGTAACGGAAAAAGACAGGCACATATATAGAACTATATGCGGATTTTGTGTCTTTTATAACGCTTCAGTTTTTATTAGGTTACATCTGAAACTCCTTTTATTAACCATGAGTTAAAAGAGTTTATTTGATCGAAATGTAAAATTAATTTTCACCTACCCTGTTTTCGTCTGCCATTTTTTTTTGTCTTTTAAATCACAAGTAAACACTCCTGTAATGTAATACAGGTACCCAGTCCAATACACCTGTTCAATAGCGTCGCGTGTCGTCCTAGCGACTAGGCGGTGTGTATACACATTGTTCCCTCTATGTATAGTACTTAATTATTCTGATTGACGCCCGGCTTTTAAAAAGGCAATAAACGGAAGCGGAACTGAACGGATATAGATATACGTCCAGAAATGTACCTTTGAAGTAAACTTTAAATTAACAAAATACGTGTTTAATCGGATTTATTTTTACATTTAATTTTCTTTTATATTTATGTCAGACAGACGCACGGACGGACGTACGGATATGTGTAGTTCTAACAAATTGGTATTTACGTGACTTCTATGCGCCAAGTCCCGATTATTTGTGTTCCACGCAACAGATATTTAGCCCCATAAAAGCATTTTAGCCATATTTTTTTCAACCGTCCAAAAAAAACTAATCCAAAACTCTATACACTTAAATACCATTCGTGTGGGCGGGCGGACGGACGGACGAACATAAGCATATATTTTGATTATTTATATCAATTATTCTGGGTGCATTAATACTATAATTATATAATGATGAACATTCAGGAGATATCAACTTGCATACAACGAGCGAAGTTTACACGAGCCCTTTTTATGGTCACTTACTTTGCAAGCGGCACGTGTAAGTTCATCTCCCATCGACGTTCAACAAATGAAATGTCGGTTCATTTAGATAAAAATAGTGAATCTTTAATATTGTATAGATTTGCATTGTCAGCAGTTACTGCGTCCAAGCTTATTATCCCGAAGTTTGTACATGTATGGATGCTCACCAAGATAGTGAGTTAGTCTGCACCCAGCAGTTCAGCTTCTTACTAATGTTACCTCTGCAGCTCAAATCAAACTAAGCTAAATATAAAAACACTTCAAGATTCCTCTAATGATATCTGTTACATATTTTAACTTTATCGAATAAGTTAATAGCGTATATGCACAGTCTGACGAAAAGGAAGAAAAATAAGATTTGTCCATTATTTAAGTAAAACAGTTTACCTACATCCACTGGGGATTTATTGTCACTTGTTACAAGTGGTTGCACCGGTCCCTACATTTTGCTTAATTAAGGGGAGGCAACCCCTACAGTAAAACTGATCGTCGAAACTCTGTTGTTACCCTTTGATACATGCAAATCACGCCAATGAAGATGTTCTCAAACAGTGTTATACGGGGCTGCGTTCAGCATCGTTAAACAGCAAACACGTTTAATGCCTGGTTCCCTAAAATTAACGCGTACTGCCAGTGTCCAGGAAAATATATTAGCTAACGTTATCAAACGTTTGACCGAACTGAACGCAGCCCTGATGTGTTATGCACATGGAATACAACATGTACCTCCCGGATTAGTGGGTATAACTTTCTGCAGTATAAGATCGAGGATTTGAATATCTGTAAGTTCTTGTAAAGTCATGAATTCTCTTAGCGGTAAATGGCTCAAACTTATTTAAGCCGCATACGGATTTAAAACACATGTTTTATTTCAATTTTTAATTAATGAAGAAGTGGATACATTTCAAAAATTAGTAAAGATGAGTCTGAAAGTAACAATGCGCCTGTAGTCCAATGGTAACCGGGCCAAAGCCTCTAGGTAAAAAGTGTACACATGGACAAAAGCCCCGATGGTGGACAAAAGCCCCTTCATTATTTTGAAACAGTGGACAAAAGCCCCTTGTCCATCAATTGAATGTTTTTGTTTTAAGTCAATAAGTAATTAATATATTTGAAAAAAAATATGTTTTTAAAGTCCTGATTATATTCACTTTAAGCTAATATATGTATACATATTATAAAAATATTATTTAATTTATATTTAATTTATATTTAATTTATATTTAATTCATTTTCTGAAAAGTAATTAAGCTGCTGATTGTGTTAGTAACCAATTACAGCCAGTCCAATCAATCAATTAATTAATGCAAAATGTCAATGCCTTTTGACTGTCTTCATGTATTTAAATTATAATTATTGTAATGTATATATTGTCAAGTACTGGAATGGTAAAAATTTAAAAAAGAAAAGAAAATAACGTTATTTTTAATGTGTTTGTTTTTATGATTGAAATCGTAATACATTAGTTTGAAATCTGAATGTAATATCAATACAGTAAAATTCATGATGCACACTAACTATTAATATAACCAAAGGGCCACCTTGTCCACCTTTAAAAATCCACCAAGGGGCTTTTGTCCACCTTGTCAAATCCACCAAGGGGCCTTTGTCCATGTGCACATTTTTTTACCAAATGGCTTTTGTCCAATTGGGCTTTTGTTAAACATTCGTAGTCAAATATGAGCCTGTAATTAAATATGAGCCTGTAGTAAAAAATGAGTATGTAGTCAAACATGAGCCTGTAGTCAAATATGAGCCTGGAGTTAAATATGAGCCTGTAGTGGAATATTAACCTGTAATTAGATATCAGCCTGTAGTTAAAGAAGCACATGTAGTTAAATATCAGCCTGTAATTAACTATAAGCCGTAGTTAAATATAAGCATGTAGTTAACTATAAGCCGTAGTTAAATATAAGCCTGTAGTTAAATATAAGCATGTAGTTAAATATTAGCCTGTAGTTAACTATAAGCCGTAGTTAAATATAAGCCTGTAGTTAAATATAAGCATGTAGTTAAATATTAGCCTGTAGTTAACTATAAGCCGTAGTTAAATATAAGCCTGTAGTTTAATATAAGCCGTAGTTAAATATAAGCCTGTAGTTAAATATTAGCCTGTAGTTAACTATAAGCCGTAGTTAAATATAAGCCTGTAGTCTAATATAAGCCGTAGTTAAATATAAGCCTGTAGTTAAATATTAGCCTGTAGTTAAATATAAGCCTGTAGTTAAATATAAGACTGTAGTTAACTATAAGCCTGTAATTAAATATAAGCCTGTAGTTAACTATAAGCCGTAGTTAAATATAAGCCTGTAGTTAAATATTAGCCTGTAGTTAACTATAAGCCGTAGTTAAATATAAGCCTGTAGTTAAATATTAGCCTGTAGTTAACTATAAGCCGTAGTTAAATATAAGCCTGTAGTTAAATATCAGCCTGTAGTTAACTATAAGCCGTAGTTAAAGATGCGCATGTAGTAAAATATAAGCCTGTAGTTTAATATTAGCCTGTAGTTAACTATAAGCCGTAGTTAAATATAAGCATGTAGTTAACTATAAGCCGTAGTTAAATATAAGCCTGTAGTAAAATATGAACCTGTAATTAGATATCAGCCTGTAGTTAAAGACGCACATGTAGTTAAATGCCTGTAGTTTAAGACGCGTATGTAGTTAAATATCAGCCTGTAGTTAAAGACGCAACTGTAGATGAAACACCAATTTGGTACATTTAGAAGCAATGCTCAATTATCGCAGTGTTTTGGAACTAAAGAAAAAATACAACGCATAGTTTGTCCCCGCTCTTTTAAAAGAAACACACGAATCTGTTCAAATAGACGCGATGTCAGAAAATATGCTAGGGAATACTATACGAGACCAAATGATTCGATGGAAGGCCAATTTTTGTTGTCTGTTATTCGTGTGCTTTTCAATGATTCTCTTAAAATGAGGATGTTTTGGTTGTTAACGAGTCTGTCCTCAGTTTCACTAAACTTGAGATTTTCCTTAACCGATGTTTTTGAAATGCCACAACTTTATTTACATTGTTCATCTTTTACCAGCCCGTGTGGTTCCGGCTAAGAATAGAATCACTGTCGATCTCTGCAAAGGGGTAGGAATCCTCCGAATTGGTGTCATGTTCATTTTATCATTTATTGTCATGTTCACTATTGTGGTTAAATTATCAGCCCCTGTGTGGTTCCAGAATGCCATGAGTGATGGCAAAAATAGGATCACTGTGGCTTATGCATGTCGTAAGAAGCGACAAATTGAATAATACGATATAATTTGCTGAAACTCTGCAGTTCTGCAGGTATCAAGGTTCTAGGTTCATTCTGCATATTCATTTGTTGATGTATTTTTTTAATCTGTATGTTAATTTGTTGTTTTTGAACATGTAGAGTGAACCTGGAATCTTCCTTCCTGTTGGTGTCGAATAACCAATAATGTGTTGGTACGCCGTAAAACCCTATTCGTTCGTTCGTTCGTTCGTTCGTTCGTTCGTTCGTTCGTTCGTTCGTTCGTTCGTTCGTTCGTTCGTTCGTTCGTTCATTCATTCATTCATTCATCCTTTGCCAACGAATCAACATTTGTTCCAACTATATGTATGTGTGGTTATGTAATGTGTTATGCGTTCAAACTGCCAATTAATGCATTAAAGATAAACCTCAGCTTGAGATGTTTAGTAAAAGCAGCTTGATGAGAATGGTGAAATATTAAAACAGTGACTTTAATGTTATATTATCATAACCCTGATAAAATATACCGAGATTTTTTTCCTTACGTTCTTAGCATCCAAGGAATTATATTACCAAATATTTTATGTATATTCATGCTCTCTCTCTCTCTCTCTCTCTCTCTCTCTCTCTCTCTCTCTCTCTCTCTCTCTCTCTCTCTCTCTCTCGGACTTTTTCTAAAATGAAACATTTTGTACTACGTGCAAGCCTGTGTGCCCGTTCAGATTTTGCGTTGCGACACACTAAACTGAAATCCTGGATCCGCCCATGTGCATATCGTCAAAAATAAATCACCTTTCTCATTTAAAACGTTATAAAATATGTTGATATGCTTATTTTGTAACGTATATACATGTATATCAAGTTCATTCCTTCAGTATTTGTACGAACTTCACTCTGTACGGAGCAGTATAACGAAATATTTCTTTAGATTTGGGGGACGCAACTCCTACAATAAAAATGATATTGCGGAAACTGTGTTATTCCGCTTAGATAAATTTTCAACGGTTGCAGAAAAACGAAGACTTCGGGGATTTGGAAAAGCCCGGTAATTCACGATATGTCGTGATAAAAAAAGAACAATATCAATTAGTCACTGTCATACGAGTATACCAAGAACATTTCAATTATTTAAAGAGAATTCAGAAGATAAAAGCCTTTTCTATATAATTCCTTGGATATTGGATACTATTGTATAATTATGATTATTGTTATTTTTTTAATTATTTATATTATTATTATTATTATTATTATTCAAGGAACTAATTCCTTGCTATTATTTATAGTTATAGAGTTTTAATTTTGCCAGTGTCACTGCGCATGTCCGTTTTACGGTAAGCGTCAAGATGATCAAGACTAAATGTCGCAGTGAACTCTGGGAGAAAACTGGAAGTTGTCTGCAGAACACAACAAAAACAACAGTTAACAACACCAATACACGTTCCTTGTATTCAGTAAGTATCTGTCATGTCTGTGAGCTTGTGAAAACTGTTACCTATGACACCGTCTGTGCCATGCTTTTCTGGAAATATTTACAACACATACCTGAGTTTACCAGCAAAATCACTGGATTTACGAAAATGTCAAACAATTGAAACATGTCTATTATTCACGCAAAAGATCTTGCTACTATGTTAATATTATCACTGATTCAAATGCACGAAAACCTCCCTTTGAAAAAAAAAATCAATTGATTGATGGAAGCCAGATACAAGATATAAAATTAATCTTATTTAGAGTCCTTATGGAACATTAGCTATATACTGAACGGAACAGCTAACCCGCCATAATTCGTGAAAATATACGTTATTTTTTAAACTACGTCATTCTGTTATAGAATGGAACCTTCCGTAATAGGGGTGTTTTGTAGTGTGATAACTGATTTATATTTTATATTACGTGACAAATACAGTGTAGGAGCCGGGGGTGTGGGGGAGGGGGGACACTTTACCTGAACATTATCAATCATTATAGGTACGTAAATGCAGCTCTAACTCGCAACATTTGTGTTGACGGCCCAAACCGTTGTAAACCATTTATGCTATTGGAACAGACAATAGTATAACACACTTAATATTGATGTCTAGTTTATTTTATAATTTATTTAACACATAAATCTGCTATCATACTACAAATACCTCCAATACGGAAGTTTTCATCTAAAGATAGAATGGCGTAGTTTCAAAATAGCGTATTGGATTAATAGCGCTATCGAAGTCTGTATATGACATAAACAGACAATTAAATATCGTTATATAACTAAATATTCTTTCTTACTCAAGTCCAAATTTCAAGGAAATTGCTTTGAGAGTATATATATATAAAATGTCAGATGGGTAGTTAGCTGTTCCGTTCAGGCCTATATTAAAATATTGTTAGTTTGTCGCTTCCGGCCAACCCAAAACAATCACGCCGGTGAGAAAAAAATTATTTGGGGTGTTTTTTTTTTTTGTTTTTTTTTTTGTGTTCATTTAAAATATTTTCTGTCATTACATGTCCTTAAAAATATTCTCTGACTGATTACAAAAAAAGGAAAAATAATTTACCTACCCACCCCTAAATGTTAAGAGTCAGAAGTGGCAAACAAGCAATTTTTAAGGGTGGCCTCAGTATATGTAGCTATTGACTGACATTACATAAATAAGCAAGTTATAAATACAAGTGGTATTTTGAGTTGTCACATAAACCAGTGACTCCAGTAATGCGCCAGATAAGCATCATTTGGGGGTGCATTGTATTTAAGCATTGAAATTTCTGAAAAAAGCATTGGAATTTTAAAGTCACAAAAGATAAAAAAAGAGGTGTGGTGGGAGTGAGTGGATTTTTGTTCACTGTTTCAAAACAATCGATGGGCTTTTATCCAGAGACATATGCAGTAAGTGAATGTAGGACAAAAGCCCCTTGGTAAAAAAAAGTACATATTGACAAAAGGCCCCTGGTACATTTTAGAAGTTGGACAAAAGCTCCTTGGTTGATTTTAGAAGTTGGACAAAAGCCCCATAGTCAATTTAAGAAGGTGGACAAAAGCCCCTTGGTGAATTTTAGAAGGTGGACAAAAGCCTCTTGGTGGATTTGAAAAAGTGGACAAAAACCCCTTGCTTATTTTAATAGGTACATGTGTATTGTATACCGTATGATGCATTTTACTGTATTGAATATTGAATACTGTATTGTATTGAATAAATGTTGCATTCCGTATCATTATATGGTAATACATACATAATAACAACATTCAAATGACCTGTTTTCCATAAAATTAAGGGCAATTTACATGAATTGAAATAAATTGGGAACACCTTCATTAATTGCAATTAATTACTGATAAAGTTCAAACACAACATTTAATTGATCTATTTCATTTAAAATTAAGGGCAATAAACTGTGGGCAAAATTTAATCTTTAATTATTTATTGACATATAACAACATCATTCAATTGATGCTTTTGTCCAGTGTTTCAAAAAGTTAGTGACTGTATTTGTCTGTGATGATGTATACATTGATACAAATTTTAT
Source organism: Panopea generosa (assembly GCA_029582155.1). Lineage (NCBI taxonomy): Eukaryota > Metazoa > Mollusca > Bivalvia > Adapedonta > Hiatellidae > Panopea > Panopea generosa. Next base: position 13,884,884 of record CM055904.1, read on the forward strand.
ACCAAGGTGCTTTTGTTCTAACATACCAGTGAGATGATTCAGAAACCCCCAACTGTGTTTATGGGACCTGATTAGCTGTATAACATTATGTAACATCCTGATGACTGTGTACTGCAGGTAGGGGGAAAGTGTTTGCATAATTAATTAATCTTTATTTGAGTATAGATCAATCAGTTTTTGATAACAACAGAGACATATAAACAAGTAATTAAGTCACTGATAGCAAATATTAAAGTTTAATGAAACATAATTAAATTTGCTTATTCTATATTGCAAATAATGGTTGATGCAGTTGGCATATTTTATCCAGTTCAATTTCTAAAACATTTTAACTATGTACACACATTATAAAAAGCCTAGTTTTTCCAAGTGACGTTAAACATTCACTTACTAGATTAAAGTGTAAACGGGTCAAAAACGAAAATATATAATTTATTTCCTGCAAGTACAATATAGTAAATTAAAACAAGGAATTACAGAGGGAAGGAAACACTACTGATTGAGATGTTATGAACGCTGTCATATTCACGCAAAATCTCTCAAAATCTTTTCAAAAAACTTTCATTCTTCTCAGAAATACAAATAAAAATTATTTCTTTGCACAATGAAATTATCTACAAAACAAGACCATTCCCAGCAAATTGTGTTTAAAATTGTCGAAGTACTTGTGATTACAAAATGTGTATACTGCAACTAAAAACTCAAGGAGGTTACTTGAAATTTTACCTCAAACTGCAATATTTTTAATTTATTATCATATTAGTTTTAAATTATTTATTTTACTTTGATTGTGAAACAAGTTCTTACAATTTAGACAAATCACTCTCAAAGTCTTCCTGGGTAGTACCAGTACAAAGCATATGCGAAAAATGTGTTGCTCAAGGACACCACACATAGTGTGACAGAAGATCGAACCCACAACCCTCCAAAGATGGGTTCAGTGCTCTACCACTAGACCACAAGCTCCATATTGATTATATTGTGTGTTTAAAACATTTTTAAACATCTAAGGTTACATACACCTTACATTTTATGTTAAAGAAATAAATTGCCTGTGAAATATGAATGAAATGATTTGTGAGATTATTAATTCTTCACATGCTGTTTTATCAACATTTAGTAGAGAGATGCTAGTTTCCTATTCTTCGATATAAGTCCTTGATTAAATTGACTGTCAAAAATTACAACCAGGATCTCTCAAAACACATGCCGGACCTGGCTAGCTCAGTTGGTAGCATGTCTTTAAGACTCTTACTCTCAATCCAGGGGTTGTGAGTTTGAATCCATGCCAGAAGTGTCAGTGATGATTGATATATAAACAACATTGTGTCTCATTGTCATTTGTCTCTCACTGTCATTTCAAGTGGGAAAGTTATCAGTTACAAGCGGAGATGGGAGTGCTGAAGTGCTAAATAACCTTTCAGAATCCCAGGCAATAGCAAAATGGTAAAGTTTATTCCGTGGCAAACACAATCTATACAGCTTTTTATAACATTATTTTTATTAGGTTTTCAGGCAATGAGGGTGGATCCCTTTTTCAATAGAAGAAAAAAGCGCCAATATGATGAAAATGAAGAAAAAAAACAATGAAAATCATAAAATTGTATGTTTAAAAACAGTTTACAGATCAGCATCCCTGTTCTTCAATGTTATAAACTTTTAAACTGGCATTATAAAACGCTATTAAAAAAATGTTAAGATTTTAAAAAAATATTAATTGAGAGCAATTTTTTCATAAATTGGGGGAAAAAGCATTGTTTTTGGGGTGTGATATGGGCCGGAAATTTGGTCCCCAAAACGGCAAAAAAACCCAAAATCCACTGACTTTTTTAATCAATAATAAAATAGAGGATGTATTTTAATCAATTTCGTTAAAATAATTGTTCATAACGACATTGTTGGAACCCACGTTTGATTGAATGGGGTTTGATGCCATTTTTAATACATGACAGGTTATACGTGTATATGGAATATCAGTCTCTACCTTGAAATGAATCTGAGTAGAATCACCGTCTTTCTGCAAGCAACTCTCAAACTTTCTCAAATGCAATAAATTAAAAGACCAACTTCCAGAATGGTAACTGGTATTTTTCATTAAAAATAGTGGGAGAGGGTTGGAAGTGTCTGTTCAGTGTCGATATTTCACTGGCTTTCCACCTTTAATGCTTTTTCTGCTTTCATCTAGGACTATATTTCAGGATTTCTCTGTGTCAGAGGGTCTAAGGCTTAAATACTACTAAACTTTGACAACTGAGAGTGAGTTCAAGTCTATAGCCTGGTCCAAAAACTTTATGTGAGAAAGTTTGCCAGTTATTTGCGGAAGGATGGTGGTTCTAGTTCGATTCATTCAGAGGGCATGACGTGTCAAAAATGGCAGTTAAGGCCATAATAAATTAATTGCTAGATTATAATCCCCACCAGCCCTCTAATTTTTATGCCGCCTCGACCCTTTTTATTTTCTTAAAAAAAAAAAGTAATAATTTAAAATAAAAAATAAAATCTTACTGCCCTCCCCCGCTTTTAAAAAAAATTTGGATGATAATCCAGCAACTAATTTATAATAGCCTAAACAGTTAAATAAAAAATATGTGTATTATACATACTTCACTGACCTCCCTACTCTATTAACTAGAGTTTGTTCTGCTTTAACTCAAATTTACAACTGTCTCTGCTTTATCCGAGCTTACATTACGATGTATTGATAATCAGTTGATTATAGGAAACACAGCAGTAGATGTGCTGGTGATTGTACACACAAAATAAAACCGTTTATTTATTTGTCAATACTTGGATACTCCAAATTGATTTATCTCTCTATCGGTGTTTTGTATATATAGCATCGCTTGATCGACAGTAAACTTTAAAGATATAACACTGGTAGTTACAATTTGTTATAGTTGTGTTTGCTTTTGAAAGCCAGCAAACAAATAATGTTCTAATGTTTTTTGTGTTTTTTTAAAAAAAACATGTTAAAAAAACTTAATGAACATGATAAATAAACTTTACATTGATTTTTGATAATATAGATAATAGGTGTTATCAATATTGATAGGTAGATATTTACCCGATATTGTGGCTATAGAAGTTAACGGCTTCAGGCATTCTTTACTACAGTGGAATTGAATACCGCAGGACAGGCCAGATTGTTGGATAATGTATTTAATGACACTGGGTATATCTTTGTGACTCAATATTTCTAAATTGAATTCCTATCCAGTCATTTAATATGTGTAGAGAGCATTAATGGATTTTGTATTTTTTTGTCAGCTTTGCCGATAATATACATTGACTTGTGGAAGCGGAGGTGTTGAGATAACCAGGCACTGGTTTTAGGATTACTAATCAGGTAATTATTGTCTTTTTAATGGTATTACAATATTTGCAAAAGTATTTTGTGATAAGTGTTGCGATGCAGGTTATTTCAATACAGATGGGAACATCTGTCAGTATATATGATTTTTTGTAATAATTTGCAATACACATGGCATTTACAATATCATACAAACATAATCATATACAGGTTGCAACATACATCATATTACAGATTGCAACACAATACAATTGAGATGATAATTTGTATTACAATATATAGATGGTAGCATGTATGACAATACAGATGGCAGCATATATATACAATACAGATGAAAAAATGTGTTACAATAAATATGACCTCTTCTATTACAACACAGATTGTATATATGTATTACAGCATTGATTGTATCATGTATGACAACACAGATTGTATCATGTTTTACAATACATATGGTAACATGTATTACAATAAAGATTGTAACATGTATTATAATACAGATGGTTACATGTATTACAATACAGATGGTAACATGTTACAATACAGATGGTTACATGTATTACAATACAGATGACAACATGTATTACAATACTGATGGTAAAATGTATTACAATACAGATGGCAACATGTATTACAATATAGATGGCAACATGTATTACAATACAGATGACAACATGTATTACAATACAGATGGCAGCATGTTATACAATACAGATGGTTACATGTATTACAATACAGATGGCAACATGTATTACAATACAGATGGCAACATGTTTTACAATTCAGATGACATCATGTTATACAATACAGATGACTTACATGTATAACAATACAGATGGCAACATGTATTACAATTCAGATGACTTACATGTATTACAATACAGATGGCAACATGTATTACAATACAGATGGCAACATGTATTACAATTCAGATGACAGCATGTTATACAATACAGATGACTTACATGTCTTACAATACAGATGGCAACATGTATTACAATACAGATGGCAACATGTATTACAATACAGATGGCAACATGTATTACAATACAGATGTCTTACATGTATTACAATACAGATGGCAACATGTATTACAATTCAGATGACTTACATGTACTACAATATAGAAGGCAACATGTATTACAATACAGATGGCAACATGTATTACAGTATAGATGGCTTACATGTATTATAATACAGATGGCTTGCATGTTTTACAATACAGATGGCAACATGTTATACAATACAGATAGCAACATGTATTACAATACAGATGGTAACATGTATTACAATACAGATAGCTTACATGTATAACAATACAGATGACTTACATGTGTTACAATACAGATGGCTTACATATGTTACAATACAGATGGCTTACATGTATATCAATAAAGATGGTAACATGTATATTATTACAGATGACAACATGCATTACTATACAGATGGCAACATGCATTGCAATACAGATGGTTACATGTATTACAATACAGATGGCAAAATGTATTACAATACAGATGGCAGCATGTATTACAATACAGATGACAGATATATTACAATACAGATGGCAGCATGTATTATAATACAGATGGCAGCATGTGTTACAATACAGATGGCAGCATGTAGTACAATACATGCATTTTAATACAGATGGCAACATGTATTACAATACAGATGGCAGCATGTATAACAATACAGATGGCAACACATATTACAATACAGATGTCAGCATGTATTACAATACAGATGGCAACATATATTACAATTCAGATGACAACATGTTATACAATACAGATGGCAGCATGTAGTACAATACATGCATTTCAGTACAGATGGCAACATGTATTACAATAAAGATGGCAACATATATTACAATTCAGATGACAACATGTTATACAATACAGATGGCAGCATGTAGTACAATACATGCATTTCAATACAGATGGCAACATGTATTACAATACAGATGACAGCATATATTACAATACAGATGCCAACATGTATTAAAATACAGATGACAGCATGAATTACAATACAGATGACAACATGTATTACAATACAGATGACAGCATGTATTACAATACAGATGACAGCATGTATTACAATACAGATGGCAGCATGTATTACAATACAGATGACAGCATGTATTACAATACAGATGACAGCATGTATTACAATACAGATGCCAGCATGTATTACAATACAGATGACAGCATGTATTACAGTACAGATGCCAGCATGTATTACAATACAGATGACAACATGTATTACAATACAGATGACAGCATGGCAACATGTATTACAATACAGGTGACAGCATGTATTACAATACAGATGAAAGCATGTATTACAATACAGATGACAACATGTATTACAATACAGATGACAGCATGGCAACATGTATTACAATACAGATGATAGCATGTATTACAATACAGATGGCAGCATGTATTACAATACAGATGGCAGCATGTACTACAATACAGATGACAACATGTATTACAATACAAATGGCAACATGTATTACACTATAGATAGCAACATGTATTACAATACAGATGATAGCATGTATTACAATACAGATGCTAACTGGTAATACTATGGGAATGTTGGAATTACAAAGACTGTAATATTACCTATCTGAATGTTGGAATTACAATGACTGTATTATTACATATCTGAATGTTGGAATTACAATGACTGTATTATTACATATCTGAATGTTGGAATTACAATTACTGTAATATTACATATCTGAATGTTGTAATTACAATGACTGTAATATTACATATCTGAATGTTGGAATTACAATGACTGTTATATTACATATCTGAATGTTGGAATTACAATGACTGTAATATTACATATCTGAATGTTGGAATTACAATGACTGTAATATTACATATCTGAATGTTGTAATTACAATGACTGTATTATTACATATAAGTAGACAATAATAGTTCTATTAAAGGGTAACTTTAATGCAAAAATAATTTTTGCTTAATCAATTCAAATTGGTATTCTTAATATAATCCGCCAGTACGCACCAGCACCAGTTGCCATATAGCACAGTTATACAAGTAAAATCTTATCGGCACCGGAAATAAATTTGCCATTCCATATATGGCGAAATGACGTCACCGGGGACCAACCAATCAGAATAACAGATTAAAATATCGCGCCAACCTGTCATCGTGTCACTTGCTGTAAACAAACATGGCTGATCGCATCGTTCTGCTTGTTTATGGTTATAAGAAATCCGCAATTAAGCTCTTACACACGTCAATATGGGAAAACAGTATTCGATCAGAAATTGTTGGAAATAAAAATGTAATGACAGTGTTAGTTTGCATAAATCTCCTAACAGTAACTTGTTGGAAAGTGCATGGATTGAAATTGTGACACTCTTGATACGCGGGAATAACACAAATCTCCACAATTTCAATCGCTAAAACAATACATTTCAATTAATCAGTGATCACGCGAGGTCATTGAATTGTACAGATTTACGTGGGAATAATTAAAATCTCCCCATTTTCAATCGCAAAATATATATTATATATTTATACATTTATTTTTCAAGAACCGGTTGTTTATATTCGCGTGGCATAGCAGTCTGCAGCAATATTATGCATGACACTATAGGTTACATTTGAAAATAGCATCCAAACGTAAATACCCATGGCTGTGATCACGCGAGGTCATGGAATTTTCTAGAAAGATCTAGGTTAATTCTATTTTCCGAAAATGTACACCGATCTATTTTTATATTTTTGAAAAATCATGCGTGCCGGTTGTGATAATTGGCACCGTAATATATCAATGTTTGTTTTAATTGCAATTACTTGGATAGGATCCTGTGCGGTGCGCTAATGTGGCTTACCGTCATTGCTTCGGGCGGTTATAAGTTGGGGACGGGGTGTCGTAAATCATGTCAGTTTACAATTCGGTAATTTACCAAAGCCGTGATATTTGTCCTGGGGTATATGGACTAATCAAATGCACGCGCCAATATGCGACAATACTGATTTGTTTTTACAGCTGACACCTGTGACCGGAATTTTTATACCATCAAGGGGGCAATAAAACCATATGGTGTCGCAGATCAGCATGATGTCTGCTGGTCATTATAATAAAGTAATTATTTTTTTAATTATCTGCTCGTCTGTGAAAGATCCCGTTTTAATTCATTTATAAATATTATACGCATTACCGATTTAGATAAATTTTGAATTTATGTCCGATCCGATTTTTATTTACATACATGTAGATCTACATGTAAACATATAGCACAGAGATTCTTTTTAATTATGCGCAAGAAGGGAAAGTTATAAAACGAGTTTGTTTTCTTTTTTCATAGGTAAAATTTTAGCATGGTAATGGAAGAACACATAATAGAATAATAATAAGTCATTTCTATTTTTACTGTTATATTAACGGATAAATTGTTACTAGACCTACAATTAGTATAATTAAAACTACCACTATCTATTATTGTTATTAATTATTCATAACAATAGATCTAATAATAAATATGTAGTAGTTGTATTAATTATATTTATGGTAGAAATTATTTATTATTAGTAGTAAAGGTAGTCCTTAATTATTATTGTAAATAATCTGTTTCTCCATCGAGTACCACCGGTTCTAACTGGTATGGTTGAATGCCATAATCTATGGTTTCCTGTTCTTCATCACTGCTTGAGCCAGATAAGTCCAATAAAATGTCACTAACGTCGATATCCCCATTAAAATAACTCTCGTGAAATGTTTTCGCCCATTGAAGCCATCTTGAATTAGATCGCGTTATGGGTATGACGTCATCGGGGACCTCGTTCAGGTAACTCCGTTAATTCTTTCGTGTATTACCGTGAGAGGTGTAATGTGCGTTACTGTATCCGTGATTTACTGATGAACAAGAGCGAATTTCATGAAAATAAAACCATTTTTATAAACCACCAATCGATTTTATTCAAATAATATAAAAAAAAATTAGCATTTTGGTTACCCTTTAAGGCCAATAAATATACACCAGGACTCTGACAAAATCTAATCATTTACATTCAGATGTGAGTCAATAACTTGCAACAGCAGTAAAGTAACCTTTGGGGTACATATTTATTTCAGGACACGTTGATCTCCAGTGCCGGTTCATGACATCTTCCCAAATTTTCTCATTTCTATCATGGATGTGGTATAGGTCAAACCGTAGGAAGTAACTGTGTCATCATTACCAGGTAAGACTATGTAACAAACAGAATGTCTCACAGACTAGCTGGATTCACAGGTGCTACCAGTGCTACAGATAAACTCGCAGGGCCTAATTGAGGCCCTCCCAGGGGTTTTGGAGATTTGGGGAACATGGCCAAATATTTTTAGAGATCTGGAGAACATTGGCAATTCTTTTCAGGAATCCAGGGATTAAAGTCGTAATTTTAGAGATCTGGGGGAAATACTTTTTGGGAACTATGGCAAATATTTTTGGGGATCTGGAGAATATTATTGGTTAATTTTAAGAGATCCAGGGAGCAGGGATCTCCCCTTGGAGGGCTTCCTAGTTAGCTCAGTCGGTTGTGAGTCTTGACTATTAATCCAGTCCGAATCCCCAACCAGTCACAGTCTTCATACTGATTGATATACACTATATTGCGTCCCATTATCATTCGTCTCTTACCGCTGATTCAAGTTGGAAAGTTATCAGTTACTTGTGGAGATAGGCGTTCTTAAGTACTGTTTAACCTTCCAGGATCTCGGATAAGCAGCGGTTAGCTTAACTGATCATATATTAGCTCTCGATAGCATAAAAATGACGCTAAATATTCAGTCAATGAATTAAATGAATATTAATTTTAAATTTCTATGCAGTTGCTTATTGTCAAAATGTTATCGTTAAAAATGAACTTTTTAATCAATTTCCAATTGAAATAAACCAATAAACACTGAAATTCTCAATATCCAATGCTTATTTTACCACTAAGTTCAATGCTTTATTCAGAATTTTAATGCTTAATTTATATAAAAGTGCTTATTTGGAGCATTGTACTACACAGATGTTTTTTTAAAAGAGTTGTTCACTTTGCAGCGATTGTCGTAGTTTGATTCAGAACATTAAATAAGTAATTGACTGGAAATTAACATGATAAAGATTTGCCCTACTTATGTTTGAGCTGTCATAAAGTGTAATATCACAGGGGTCATACAGCGATATGTGTATCACTGTGTGATCTACAACTGGTTATTTATAGATTTTTTATTTTTATTTTTTTTTATTTGGTTTATTTACCATTTTCAACATGGAACAGATACTGCATATCCAGTTTTATCGGTCGAGGAAAACCTCAGGGTGAATCTGAGTAGAATAACCGTCCTTCCGCAAGTAACTTAGGCAGACTTACTGACATAAAGTTTGTTGATGGAGTAGGCATGAACCCTTGACCTCACTGGTGAGAAGACATGCCCTCACCTTCACCCAAATTAATCATAAAAATTCTCCAAACACTAAGAAAATCGCCTTATATATCGTCAAAAATTTGCTGAATAATGGTGTCTACACAGAGTAGAGTAAAAAAGACTTATTATGACTTTTTTGTTAGTAAAAATCACATTTGCTATGACTTAAGGTCATTTGGTCCTTAAAAAATGTTTTGTCCACATAACATTAAATAATATTCACATCAGTTACTGCAAAGCATTCTTTTTAAAAACAGGCTGTCAAACATTTTGGATATAAGGACTATTTTTGGATGGGTAAGACAATGTAAGCATAGAGAAGTTCTTGATTTTAGTCACATTTGGTCTGTATAACATGGTATAGAGTAGTGTAGCTATTAACCCTTTACTCCATAGATACGCGTTTTCCCGCACCAATCACAGAAGGCCTTTGAAAACAGTGCAGGAAGAGTTCAGATTGCTTGTAACGAGCAATCTGAACACTTCCTGCACAGTTTTCCACTCTGTCAGTTAATATAAACATAATTCATCCATTGCTGATACATAGTGAATTGATGCTTTCAATTTGGAAAGTCTGGGCAAGAAAATGCTTATGGAGCAAAGGGTTAAATTACACCTAAAAGAGATGCTAGAATGAGCACACATTTCAAACTATTGTATCAAATAGGCACATATGGTAACAGTCTCCCTACACTTCCTTTATTTCTGTTTCGGGAACATTCTATTTTCAAATGACCAATCGGAAGAAAAGCTGGTGATTAATCATGGAAAAAAATTAAAAAGCACAAAACATCAAAAGTATTCGAATTGGGCTGATTTCACCTCGAGGGTCATCATGAGTTTGTCATTATGTTCTAAAGCGGTCATTGGTGCAATGGCGTATTCTACATTGAACACTGCTGCTAGTTTTTATTACCGGTACAGACATGTCAAAATTAAATATAGTATCTTATATTATAATGATATAACTTTTTTTTTTCCTTGCCAAATTTGTACAATGCTTCAATGGCTGTTTATGGTATGGGCTTTTTACCTTTTTAACCCATTGCTCCATAAGCATTTTCTTGGACTCTTCCAAATTAAAGCATTAATTCACCAATTATCAACAATGGGTGAATTAAGTTTATATTTACTGACTGAGTGGAAAACAGTGCAGGAAGAGTTCAGATTGCTCGTTTTCAAAGGCCTTCTGATATTGGTGCGAGAAAATGCGTATCTATGGGGTTAAGGGTTAAACAGAGGGTGATATTTTGTTACTTCCCAATTGAAAAATCATGTTTTCCTCGCAATTGAGAACAAAAAATCCCAAAATGTTTTGTTTGTTTTAGTTTTTTTTGAGAGAGAATTTTACTTTAAATTTAGATGAAAAAGAAACCCTATTTGGATGTGAAGTATTATTGTAATATCCAATAATTGATAGTTCGAACATGATCAGGGAATATAACAGGCTAAAAACATTATTTTCCAATATATCATCACTATTTATGTGTCTCTTTGATCTACAGCAAGGGTTGTCTATTTCAGCAAGACTGCAATGAATGTTTGGAGGATATAAATTACCAAGGGCAGTAACTCCAAATGTTTTGTGGCCCTGGAGGATGGATACTACATAAGAGATGAATCACAAAGTACCAAAATTCAAGAAAAAAAGGTGAGGTGACTTTATTTCAAACATGATTAAAGGAGACCATGACATATTGACAACACATCTCCATATAAGCAAGACAATAATTATGATCCTCATTTACCGTCAGTTGTGATAAAACACAAACACTTAACAGTTAATGTAACCAGACTCAAACAGTTAACCTGTCACAAGACAGACTATCGCTCCACCCACTGGCCATGTGTTTGTTTGTCTACGGAAAATGGCAGTCTTGGAAACAATATTGATAACTGATTGGATTATCAGTTTGTTTGATTGACAGTCCAGATCAGGTCCATTACAATGAAAACCTGTGACCTTAGCAGAAATTCTAAACCACACTGTGTGACACCTTCTGTGTGCTAAAGGCAAACTCTTTACTGATATCGACACAAAAGCTAGCTCTTTGATGATAGTTTACTATGAAACAGGCATATATATATATATATATATATATATACATATATATATATATATATATATATATATATACTTATCCATTTACTTCAGTTCCTAACTGCAGCCCTCTTACATACCTTTATCCTCATTATAAAATATTTGAAATATGGACCTTCATACAAAACAGTATGCAAATATCTGGCCCCAGTTTCAATAAACAGCACAATTTAAGATTTGTCAACTCAAATTTTTGAAGTTCATTTACATTGATTATTTTTCATGTAATCTATACAAATGAGTAACGATTTGTTCCGACTTCAAATATGTGAGGTCATTAATTTGATATCATATATATTCAATGAGTTAAAGAAGTACCGTACTTTAGAGAAATTTGAATTTTCCTATTTTAGTTAATAGTTGTTAATGAAACATGCCCATTGCCAAAACCTCATGACCTTAACGGTCTGGCCCAGTTAACTCAGTCAGTAGCACATCTTGACTATCAATCTTGGGGTCGTGAGATCAGATCCCTGTCTGTCCGCAGTTTCCGTGGTGTATGATATACGACATTACAACATTACTTCTCATTTATCTCCTACGGCTTGTGCAAGTTGAAAAGTTTTGAGTACTGGCTAATCTTCCAGGATTCCAGAAAAGAGTGGTTACCGGTACTGCTTAACTGATCGCCTATTAGTTCTTGACGGTATAAAAACAACGTTAAATATTCAAACAAATCCAATCATGACCGTAACAAGGATTTAAACACACACCTATCATGTTCTAAGTAAAACTGCTATACCAATGTTGCAACAAAAGCTGCTCTGTGGTGAGACGGTAGAAATAAACATTTGTATTCAGCTTCAGTCCTCAACCACAGATATGAATACACTAAAGGCTATTTCACAACTTCGATATTTTAAATTGATTTCCAACAAGATTTTGTTCATTCCCGGCATGGTATGGTAGTTAAGAATGCTTCGCAATAACTATGAACAGTTGTATCAAAGTTATAATTCTATACCTGTACGTGTATAGCCAATCGGCTACCCCAGATGCTACCACCTGACCCTACAATATGTAGAAGTTAATTGGATCCAATAAATTCTATATTGTACAGTATAAAATTCAATATTGTGACTATGGTAGAAAACAAAGGAAATAAATTTAGTAGGAATTTCAACTATAAATACAAACAACCGACAAAATGTCCGCATGATAATGACGTTGAAAAAATCTGAATATCTGTCACTGCAACTTCATTTGTCTGCCTCCTTGAACTCTTGGTTTATTTTATTAAAAGGATTTTTCTTTACTCTACTGATAAATTTCTTTCAAATTGAGGTATTGAATAAAAAGATAATTTTACAGTGTTTTGTACAATATGGTAAAATACAGTACGTATTGTAGTGAAAACCATATTGGACTCGGTGCCTATATGTCTCATCCAATATGGTTTTCACCACAATCCATACTCGTACAATATATTCCCATATTGTACAAAAACACTGTAAAATGATCTTATACTATTTCTCGGACTACTTGTTTCAGATTTATGCATTCTTCTAAAAACATAGCCCCTAATAGTTGTTACAGTGAGCTTTTCCCCATCATTAACTGAGGGTACAAACAATTTTTACAGTTATTGCTTTGGCGCAGTCATCTGTGTTTATTAGTCGACCTGGCAACCGGTCAACTCTATTTGATTTCGGAAGTACGCAGTAGTAACTGGATTGAGTTCATATTTGCAGCAGTAATTTTTAAATGAGTAAAGAATATGTTGTTAGTATGATTTACATACATTTGTTATAAGCTGATAATGGAAATGTATTGGTCATTATAAAATAAGCTAACAAAAACATATGGTTTGTAGTAATATCATTCGCTTATTGTTTCAAACTGGCAACCCGCGAAAAATAGATGTAGTTTGAGACTCATGCAGTCTATAATATTTTTAACTGGACTACAGAAGTTTTCCAAACATATAGCCCGACTATTTCTATGACTTTATATCGAAATGGAAAAATCTGTTTTTCAATGGAAAAACACAGGTTAGACCAGTTCTGCAATTGGTCTCACCTCACAGTTGAATTTTGTTCCTTGTTCTATATAAGATAAGGTCTAGGATTTCCATGGTAAAAAAATATTCCACATAGATTTTTATAGTATTTTTTTTTCATAGCAGGAATGTATCCCAACATAAAAATGCACACTAGCTGGTACGTTAACCAGCATGTTTTTTTGTTTTTTTAAAAGACAGTGCAGTGACACCCTAAGATTTCTTTTAAAAATAAGTAATCAGATACTCATAGATATATGCATATGTTAAATCTTATTATAAAAGTCACTTTTCCAGCGTTTGCGCTATACCTCTGCAACAAGAAATCACAACCACTGCGAACCATTTTGAAAATATTTCAAACCAAATAACAAAGGAGGACTTTTTTAATTGCAAGAATCATGTAACTGTGGGGAAAAAGGAGAGAGGGGTGGGAGCAACTAACTGTGTAGTGAGACGTATCATCTTTGAATTTTGATAATGTGTCAAATGTATCAACAGAAACATATATAAATGTGTAACAGAGTAAAAAAACACATAATACATCACTGTATTGGTGAAATATACTAAACTCTTATAGATTGTTTAACCAAAATTGCATGTAAAAATTCCTATTTTCAATCATATGAAGCAGTTTTTATCTATAAAACTGAAGATGACAAAACTCGACACCAAATCATCTAGTTGAAATTTCAAGTAGAGGGATAAGAAAGGCTGGAGTGTGATTTTTCACAAGTTGCTTGTTTATCATTTTGTTGGAGATTGATTGTTTGATTTGACTTTTCTATATTTTATAACTGGGCCTAGTTAGCTCAGTGGGTTACGCGTTTGACTATCAATCCAGGGGTTGTGAGTTCCAATCTCCGCCCGGCAACAGTCTCTGTGATGATTGATATACGACATTGTGTCTCATTATCATTTGTCTCCCACCACTGATTCAAGTGGGAAAGTGATCAGTTACTTTGGGAGATGTGGTGTGCTCGAGTACCGGTTAACCTTACAGGATCCTGGGAAACAGTGGTTTGGTTAACTGATTGTCTGTTAGCATAAAATGGCGCTAAGTATTCAATCAATCAATCTATATTTTATAATTATATAAATCATGACAATGTTAACTTTATAATGTCTGACTATTGGTAAAAAATTTTAAGAACTTCTTTATTTAACCCCCACAATAGTAAAAGTCTCAGTTCTTACTCATGCATTTTAATATAACTGGAAACAAATTTATGTTCACCATAGTTATGCAGAATGCAAAAACTAGCCCTGTTACATTCCTTTAAGTTGTTAAAGTCAAACATTGGCATTGGAAATTTAAATAGCCTTCAATTTTTTAATTAGAACAAATTTTAATTCATCTTATAGTTATTTTATTTTCTTCTAAAATATGCTCTTTTATACATTTTGAATGACAGTTGATATCGCATCTTTCAGGTTTTATTATTTTTCCAACATGTATTACGAATCAGTTTTGGCTATTTTTGGTGCAGGATCTGAATTCAATAAATTTTCTAGTTGAACTTGGAAAGAATCTAGTCAAAAGTAATTTCTGAGACACTGTTGAAAATTTTATTGTTAAACGTCAAAATTTAACTTTTTCATTCATTATTACTGAATTAATCTTAAAAACAAAATGATCATAACTAAGCATGTTACATGGTTGGAAGTTCATTCTTACCTTTTCATGTAAATCTCTTTTTTGTGACCACGCCATTTATGTGGTTGGAGGCACATAGAGTTGCCCTTGTCTGTCTGTATGTCACCCTACCTTGTCAGCTCTACCTCTCCTAAACATCTCAACCGATTTTCACCAATCTTGCTAGGTCATATCAAAATGAAGTCTAATAGTGCATAGCAGTAGTATAAGAAGCCAAAAAGAACCTTGATATATGGACCATGTAATTTACTTGTCTTTTGAATGGGGAAGGTTGTGGGTTCAATCCCCGATGGTCTAGTGGTCCCTAATGGTGCCAGAAGCTTCCACACTTGGTGCTCAGTGTTTATCTTGTATAATATAACTGGATATGTCTGCTGCATAATGGTCCAGTCTGACTAGGGTTTAACACCATTTTCAACACATTTCATGGTGTATATATGGCATATCCAGTTTTACTGGTGGAGGAAGACCTCAGACTGAGTCAGATTGAGTAGAACCATCGTCCTTCCGCAAGTAACTGGAAACTTTCTTACATAAAGTTTTTGGAGTGAGCAGGACTTGAACCTACAACCTTAGCAGTGAGAGGTAAGTGATCTTGAGACAGCACCTTAGAACACTCAGACACGAAGGACCCTCTGGTCCAGTATGAGAGTGTAGAATACTCTCTCCTTGAACTCTGACACACCATCACGATAATTATGAAGGAAAAATAGTTGAAAGTGATGCTTATAACACCATAAAAATTATGTAGGCACAAAAGGCCATTATCAGTTAATTGCTAGCTTATCATCCATATTTTTCTTAAAAAAGGGGGAGTGGGGAAGGGGGATTTTTTTCTTAATTTTTTTTTTGTGTGAAAATAAAAAGGGTCAGGTGGCATGAAAGCATGATAGCAATTAATGTATTATGGCCTAATATATCCCTTATAGTGATAAAAACTATAAAAAAAATATGCATCAAACTGGTGAGAGATAATATTGAGAGATTAGAATGCCTTGGGTGACTTGACTCATCCCTCGATCTGTGTGATAGACAGCTTTTTTAACTAGTATCAGTTTTAAGTTTATTTTATCAACAAAGCAAATATTTACCGAGGATTTCGGTAGCTTCAATATTATACCTTCAGTGTGTTACAGTCAGATGAAGTTAGAGTTAAATTAGCATTTAAAACATCGGGAATACTGTTTGAATTGATATTAACATATCAGCATGCAGTAATGTCTTATCGACCTGAAGATTCTGTTTAGATAACGTAGGTGTGTGTTGACAGAAAATTTCACCTTTTGTGTTCCAGACTGGAGTGTTTGGTTAGATTAGAGAAGGAAATTTATGGACCACCTTAAAGATTCTTAAATAAGGTGTGCTGGACAGCAAATTGGAAATTAAGGATTGCAGTAGGTGAAACGTAAACATGTATTTAATAAAGAAAATTTGTACTGGTTTCTAGATAGTGAACATTAGCTGGTTTCTAAATAGTCAACATTAGCTGGTTTTTAAATAGAGAACATTTGCTGGTTTTAAAAGAAGTTAACATCAGCTGGTTTCTAAATAGTGAATATTAGCTGTTTTTTAAATAGTTAATATTAGCTGATTTATAAATAGTTAACATTAGCTGGTTTCTAAATAGTAAACATAAGCTTGTTTCTAAATAGTGAACATTAGCTTAGGTTTCATAATAATGAACATTAGCTGGTGTCCAAATAGTGTACATTAGCTGGTTTCTAAATAATGAACAATAGCAGGTTTCCAAATAAAGAACACTAGCTGGTTTCTAAATAGTGAGCATTAGCTTGTTTCTTTAAAGTAACTATTAGCTGGTTTCTAAATAGTGAACATTAGCTGATTTCTAAATAGAGAACATTAGCTGGTTTCTAAATAGTGAACATTAGCTGTTTTTTAAATAGAGCACATTAGCTGGTTTCTAAATAGAGAACATTAGCTGGTTTTAAATAGTGTACATTAGCTGGTTTCTAAATAGTGATCACTAGCTGGTTTCTTCATGAACACTAGCTGGTTTCTATATAATAAACACAAGCTGGTTTCTAAATAGAGAGCATTAGCTGGTTTCTAAATAGTGAACACTAGCTGGTTTCTAAATTATGAACATTAGCTGATTTCTAAATAGTGAATATTAGCTGGTTTCTAAATAAAGAACACTACCTGGTTTATTAATGAACACTAGCTGGTTTCTAAATAGAGAACATTTACTGGTTTCAAAATAATGAACATTATCTGGTTTTCTATTTAATGAACACTAGCTGGTTTTTAAATAATGAACACTAGCTGGTTTGTAAATAGTAAACATGAGCTAATCTCTAAAAAGTGAGCATGACTAGTCTCTAAAGAATGAACATGAGTTGGTCTTTATTCAGAAAAGAACATGAACTGGTGTCTTAAAAGTGAATGGTCACTTAAATGTGGACTTAAAATAAGCATGGGCTGGTCACTCACAAGTGAACTTGACAATGTTCTGTTTGCTGATTTGTAAAATAAGAATGAAAACAAGAAATTTATAAACAACAAAGTAAGATGGAATTTATGTTTATATATATATATATTTGTATAATTATATATGACTGTTGGAAATTATGAATATGTCTTTAACTGAGAAGAATGCCTTCCCCACTCTTGGAAAAATAGTTTTTGTGCTTTCCTTCCATCCTGTCAACCTGTCTGCCACAAAATATTTTTCACAGAACTAATAATCTCAAACATTTGTGTTCAAATTAGGCTGAAACTTAATGGGAAGGACCAGTGAGCAGTCTAAGTTTCATATATTCCTTTTGTGTTCTGATACAATGATTTTTTAACTGAGTTACAGCCCTTTGCATTTTCAGAATTTAACATTTTGTCAAGAGAACTCCTCTGACATATGTTGTCGGATTTAGTCGAAAAAACGGCCAGTTATTTTCAGAATGTAATATTTCTGTGCTTCTTCTCAGTTGAATAAGTTACATGAGTGTATACATGCATATCATTTATATATAACAGTTATCTCTGGAAACTCTCCACAATACGCCACATTATTGTATGTATATCATTTATTATCGTCGGATACCCACGCGTAATCCATTCTGATACTCTCCATTTATCATCTTTGGAACATTACGCTAGCTTTGCGTCGTTTCTGCCAAGTCACGATGCAACCGTATGATTGGTTCCTTCACGATTTCATGAAGGGAACGTTATCCAATCGCAACGCTAGTTTCATCTAAACGTCGGTTTTATAAGACATTGTTAACGTTAGCTCTATTTTATTCTGTTCAAATAAAACGATGCAGAGCTAGCGTAATTTCCCATGGGTGATGTCTGGAGAGTATCAGAATTAAACTGTGGGTATGCGAAGATGATCATTTATATATATATACCAGTTCTCCGAACACTTTCAACAAGTTGTTGATATGCCTCGACAGTGATCAGCAGAGGTAGGTGGAGTTTGTGTGTGACTGCCAATAATTTTGTAATGTCTGGGTAACAGTTGGATAACCATGTCAGGATGGAAAGGTTTAACAATGTCAAGGTGATTACAAAAATACCAGTATCAAGGTCACAAGGTAAATGTCAAAGTGAAGGTGATTGCTGTGAAATGTCAACATGATTGCTATGACAATGTCAAGGTGATTGCTATGACAATGTCAAGGTGATTACTGTGATAATGTCAAAATGATTGCTATGACAAGGTCAAGGTGATTGCTATGACAATGTCAAGGTGAATGCTATGACAAGGTAAAGTGATTGCTTTGACAATGTCAAGGTGATTGCTATGATAATGTAATGATGATTGCTATGACAAGGTCAAGGTGATTGCTATGACAATGTCAATGTGATTGCTATGACAAGGTCAAGGTAATTGCTTCTTTGACAATGTCAAGGTGATTGCTATGATAATGTAACGATGATTGCTATGACAAGGTCAAGGTGATTGCTATGACAATGTCAAGGTGATTGCTATGACAATGTAACAATGATTGCTTTGAAAAGGTCAAGGTGATTCCTATGACAATCTCAAGATGATTGCTATGACAAGGTTAAGTGGATTGCTATGACAAGGTCAACATAATTGTAATGACAATGTTGAAGTAATTGCTATGGTCAATGTAATTGCTATGACAATGTAACAATGATTGCTCTGAAAAGGTCAAGATGATTGCTATAACAATCTCAAGATGATTTCTATGACAAGGTCAAGGTGATTTCTATGACAATGCCAAGGTGATTGCTATGACAATGTCAAGGTACTAGTAATTGCTATTGCAATGTCATGGTGATTACTTTGATAATGTCAAGGCAATTACTAAGATAAGTTCAAAGTGATTTTATGACAATGTCAAAGTTATTGTAATGACAGTGTCAAGGTCAATTCCCTTTTTACTGAATAATTATGGAAGAGAATGATTGTGTTAATTTGTATTGTCTTGTAATATTGTGCGTGAATCTTAACCAATTTCTTTATCAATAGCAGTGTGTTTTAACATTGAATTAATGTGTTACAACTGGTGTTGACTAGCTCAAACTAGCTGAGAGGTTGTGAGTTCGATCCCTAGCTGATGCTGGATGCTCCAGCTCCAGCTAAAAAAACAACTCAGTACCGATTCTACCTAGGAAGCAGCTCAAGTGTGGGTTATATTTAGCTTTTAGCTCTCTTCACAATCAAACTAAAATCTCGTTTCCACATTAAATAATTGGGAGTTCATTTATTACTGAATTTATTTAATGAATTGGCAAAAATAAATTACGCAAGGCTGCATGTGTGATCGAGTCTTATACCAACTGCCATTGAGTTAATTCATTTTTAAAACAACAAAATTATTAATGAGAAGAGATATTCTTTTTTATCACTAACTAAACAAAAGTTAGTTCTTTTTTCAGATCATCTCTATAAGAAAGGATAAAATAAGTTTTCTAGGATGGGTCGACAGTCAGTCACATACCGTACCCCCCATATAAATGCGCTCACCATAGTTAATGCCCCACCACGAATGTTGGTCCTAAAACTTAGAAAAAAATTTTTTTTTTAAGTTTTGTCAGAAAAAAGCAATCTAATGTAATGTGTACATGTATTTGCTTGGGAAACAATTACTCTGGTATCAAACACAATATTGTTTGTAAAACATTTATTTTTTATGCAAGAATGATTACTGCTTGGCCTACTGAATGCGTTGTATTGTTTTTCCAAAACAATGTAGTGTTTACTTGTTAGCTTGTCTAAGGAAACAGGTGGTGGAGCAATTTTGATTGCTGATTGGATTATCAACCTGTTTGATTGACAGCCCACATCTGGTCAATTTGTTTGTTACACTCCCTGCATTGTAATTTATGTGATAAATGAAACTGCCTATCACTAAAAGATAAATCATCCATCTGACTAACAACTTGTGGGTACCTTTCAGGGTTCTCCACTGGAAGGAATGCAAGCGCTGGGGTAAGAGCGCGTAAACACCTTCAACAGATTTTCAAGTGCTGTGTAAGGCACTCATTGAAATATATTTCACAAGTGATTTTAAAACTTTTATTAGCCTGACTGGAGAAGCCTGCCTTTCTATGTTAATTGATAAAAGAAATTCACAAATATTAGTTAAACACAATAAAAAATATTCCAAAAATAGTGTAAACTTAAAAATATGGTGATATGTTTTATGGGTATATTGTACCTTGAAGTTCACTGAATTGTTTAAATAACAAAATCATAACATCAATTAACATTATCATAAATTAAATATACACACTTTTTAGAGCTATAGAGACACTTAACTTATTTAACCTACTATATATTTCTCACGCACACCCGGTTTTGTATATACCGTAACCTTATTGTCCCACCCTTCTTCTTATCAAAGAGTTCCATTTTTTTTCTCCATTTAATTATACTGCAGCAATACATTGCAATCTCAAGTGTGTGTTTATTTATCCAATTTTTCGTACAAAAGCACCTGTCAATTACATGGAGATAATTGGCCGGTTCTTCTGTAATAGGCTACAATTATATAGTCATGTTAGTGTATCAATATAAAGAAATTAATCAAAACATTCCATTAAGTTTAATTGAGTGACATCTCTTTCAATAGATCATTTTTCTGTATATACCTGTCTACTGCCTTTTTCCAAAATCTTTATTGATATCTAGTGTCTTCCCTTAGAAAAAAAATCAAGTATTAAATTAGTAGTTTAAACATTATTTTATTCGCATAGGTACATATATTTAGCAAACATTTAACAATAAAGCATAATTATGTTTAACAAATTGTGTGGAAAGGATACAGAAAAAAGCTTTAGAAAATTATGTTAATCTGCTTTAAAAAATTTACAATATAATTCCAATATGTCTTGAAAATCTTCAAAAGTTTGAAAATTGTATGTTTTTCTCCCATTCTATATACATGTAGTTTAAACTTATTCATTTTACTTCAGTTGTGAAACAAGTTCTTACAACTTAGACAAATCATGCTTGAAGTCTTCCTAGGTAGAACAAGTACTAAGCACATGCGGAAAAAGTGTCTTACTTAAGGACACCCCACGTAGCTATGAGAGAGGATTGAACCCACAACCCTCCGATCATGGGTTCATGAGTGCTCTACCACTGGACCACACACTCTGCAATTTTATATTAAACTTAACAATACCTTCCATAAATTTTATAAAAAGGTCCTTCTGACTTAGTTCTAGTGAATCAAGCCAGCTACATATCTAGTATGTATGGTACAGTTGGTATTTGATTACTCTGTTGTGGTTGTATCTATTGCTATGGTGAAAGTGAAATCTAAACAATCATTTTCAAGTTATCTTTTTAATAAAAAAGGTCATTTAATGCAGTTTGATTATTGATAATTTGAAATTCAGTATTGTAAGTTTAAATTCAGTGATATTTGATTTAGTGAGTACATTCATTTATAAGACAAGATATAACCAATATGTAGATTCAAAAAATATATTGCAAGAGTTGTTTCCCTTTAGAAGATATAGAAAAATAAGCTGGAGTAGTTGTTTCCCTTCTTTTGATCTTAAGAATGAATAGGGTTTTACGGCGTAACACATTATAGGTTATTCGACACCAACAGGAAGGAAGATTCCAGGTTCACTCTACATGTACAAAAACAATAAATTAACATACAGATTTTAAAAAAATACACCAACAAATGAATATGCAGAATGAACCTAGAACCTTGATACCTGCAGAACTGCAGAGTTTCAGCAAATTCTATCATATTACTCAAATTGTCGCTTCTTACAACATGCATGAGCCACAGTGGTCCTATTCATGCCATCACTCATATGGCTCCCTGAAACCACACAGGGGTTGATAATTTAACCACAATTATAGTGAACATGACAAAAAATGATAAAATGAACATGAGACCCATTCGGAGGATTCCTACCCCTCTGCAGAGTTCGGCAGTGGTTCTTTTCTTAGCCGGAACCACACGGGCTTTGATCTTAAGGAAATTGCTGTGACTAATTCCATAATATATATAATTTGATTTTTGTTGTATTTTATAACTTAGAGACTAACATTGACTTTGGTAAACAGACAATAATGATATAATTACAAATACATTCTGTATGAACTAATAAATAACTTCATCATTATTCGGAATAGCGAATTTAGTACCAGACAGTGGCGCTGAAAAATAAAAGATTAATTAAATCAATTTAAAATCTTCATCTTCATCATCATCATTATTATCATCATCACTTTTACCGTCAATGTATTATCACAGTCTGAGTCATTATTACCATCATCGGCATCATCATCAACATTATCATCAATCAATCAGTATTATCAACATTATCAACAGCGCCACTTACCATCCACAACCATTTCATAAACAATGTATCGAAGATCACATCATCATTACAGCTATCATCATCATCATCATCATCATCATCATCATCATCATCACCATCTTCATCATCATCATCAACATCATTATCATCAATCAGTCAGTATTATCACCAGCGCCACTTAACATCCACAACCATTTCATGAACAGTGTATCGAAGATCACATCATCATTACAGCTATCATCATCACCATCATCATCTTCATCATCATCACCATCATCATCATCACCATCATCATTTTGATCACCATTTTGATTCATAATTATTGCAAATATAATCTGCAGAATTTGTTATAACAAACTCCACTTACATTGGGGAGAAATGGTTCCTTTAATTTAAGCTATTTTGAAGTAAAGGTTTATTGTTATACATTTTTAATCTTTAAAACATAATTATACAAATAATATTGTGAATCATTCACTGTTATTTCAATGTATTATAATTCTAAAGGATCTTACATGAATGCATGTGCAGTTATTATTGAATTTATCAAACAAGTTGGTAAAACCTTACATTAATTGCTCAAATTGTCATTAGATAATCATTTATTAGAATTTATTCATTTTCAGACAGCGCCGGTTAAAAGACAGTGCTCACAGTGATGCGAGCGACTCAAGCTTCCCGTCATTGCTCCAAAACTCCCAGGCCATACAGTTTCCTATATTGGTGCCAGTATCAACCTTCCAGCCTAACATCATAGAAGTAGTGGTAAGTGTCACCTGTTCTCCCAGGACATACAGTTTCCTATATTATAGAATTGGTAAGTGTCACCCGGTCTCCAAGGTCATTCAGTTTCCTGTATTATAGAAGAAGTGGTAAGTGTCACCTAGTCTCCCAGTCTATACAGTTTCCTATATTATAGAAGAAGTAATAAGTATCACCTAGTCTCCCAGGCCATTCAGTTTCCTATATTATAGAAGAAGTGGTAAGTGTCACCGAGTCTTCCAGTCTATACAGTTTCCTATATTATAGAAGAAGTGGTAAATGTCACCTCGTCTCCCAGGTAATGCCATTTCCTATATTATAGAAGAAGTGGTAAGTGTCACCTACACTCCCAAGTTATACAGTTTCCTTTATTGTAGAAGAAGAGGAAGTGTCACCTAGACTCCCATGTCATAAAGTTTCCTATATTATAGAAGAAGTGGTAAGTGTCACCTACACTCCCAGGTTATACAGTTTCCTTTATTGTAGAAGAAGAGGAAGTGTCACCTAGACTCCCATGTCATAAAGTTTCCTATATTATAGAAGAAGTGGTAAGTGTCACCTACACTCACAGGTCGTATGTTTCCTATATTATAGAAGAAGCGTTAAGTGTCACCTACACTCCCATGTCATATGTTTCCTATATTTTAGTTGTCTGGTATTGAGTGCCTGGATTATTCCAATGAACTACAAAAATGCCATAGTTGAGCATCGAAGCTCAGATTTAGCACACTTGCACATTGTTATGACACTGTTTACAGCAAATTAACAGAAAATGAAAGAAACTTAGTTATATGCCGTCATACCAGAAAAGCAATAACATAATGACACATTGACTAGATGTTTTCCATATATAAAATATGAAATGGTGTTAAACAGATATTTGCAGAAATGTAAATACAGTCAAACCTGTGTTAGTGGCCACCTCTATTACGCAGCCACTTGTCTTAAACAGCCACATTTGCCAATTCCCACTTCAATGCTTTTAGAGCAAATTAACCTGTATTTAGCAACAACCTGTATTAAAAGGCCACTTTCGCTCACTTCCTTGACTGGCTGCTTAAGAGGTTTAACTGTATCTATTTAAAACAATGTGTTTTAATGAATAGGGGGTATAAAAAACAATGTGATATTGTCTTGGATTGTGTGCTTAATTAATTGTTCCACTTTCACAGTTGTCCCGCATACAGCCCTTACAAACTTGTTGAACCTCTGGGTCTCCTTGAAAACTCATAAAAGTCTTAAAAAGTGAATTTTGTCTCAGAAGAGTTCTTCAGTATTACAAAAAAAAAGGTTTAAAAAATGAAAGTGTTGTTTTTATATATTTTTCAAAATGGATCAAATTTACAGTCAGGATCCCATAGCAACGAATGCATATATATAAAGCATTAATCAGCATAGTGAAATATCTTTTAAAAATTCTACTTGATTGAAAATTATGAAAAAAAAATTGAAAAGTCCTTTGAAAAAAAAATCAGTTGAATTGTAGCCACCTTGACAAGCTTCAGATTGATGTGTAACCGCAGTTGGTAGTGTAATCAGAAACAGTTATTGACATTATGGGTGGGTGAGCGTCTGTTTTTTGTCAATTTTGTTCTTGATCAATAATAGCTTTCCTATGGCAAATCTCTTTAGAACACTATTTAGTATTATAAACACATTTATAAAGAGACTTTAAGATCAAGGTGGTCAACACAGTGCAGTTGCCACTCACAATGAAAGTACGGGTTAGATTCCAGCCGAGACTCGATGAACTCACAAATACTCATTACTCAAGTTCTACCCAAGAAACAAACTCGCGAGCAATTCATAATAAGAGCTCTGTGTTTACTTCACAATTGAGCTAAAATAAATAAGCATAAGGCCATAATAACGTAATAGCTTGATTATCATCCCTGCTCGACCCCTAATCTACATGCCGCCCTGACCTCTTTTATTTTCATAAAGAAATATAAATATAAAAAAGAAAAAGAAAATGTTGTTTTTTTTAAAAAAAGAAAATGTTGTTTTTTTTTAAAAAATAATAATAATATAAATTCTCCCCCTCCCACTTTTTAAGAAAAAATTGAATGAGAATCTAGCAATTAATTTATAATGGCCTAAACTGTAATAAAACTAAAGAGATTGTTTGTATATATTGTAAGATCCACAGAGATTTAAAACCGGCCATAGATAAGTATGGGTATCTCAAACAACGACTGCTAGCGTATTAATAAGGTTTCTGCATTTAACTTTTGGAGATATTTATTTGATGTTTAAGTCTATTAAAAATCACTTTTAATAGCTTTGCTATCATTTATGCTCTCAGGTGTCGTGTAGAATGATTATAGTTGTGTTTACAAATACTTGTCACTGTTTGAAGGCTCTCCCAACCCAACAAAAAATCTCTATCATAGCTTTGATGTTGGCAACTCTCTATTTATGGATATGAGCTGATATTTCTCTTGAAAATCTATATTAATTATTGGACATTTTTTATTTTAAAACTAATATAAACTTTTTCAAAAAGTCATAATTCCTTTTTTTAAGCCAGGTCCGATTAGCTCAGTCGGTTACTTTTTTTTTTTTTTTTGAATGGGGTTTAACGCCATTTTCAACACATTTCAGGTTATATATGGCATATCCAGTTTTACTGGTGGAGGAAGACCTCAGACTGAGTCAGACTGAGTAGAACCACCGTCCTTCCGCAAGTAACTGGAAACATTCTCACATAAAGTTTTTGGAGCGAGCGGGACTCGAACCTACGACCATAGCGGTGAGAGGTAAGTGATCTTGAGACAGCGCCTTAGACCACTCGGCCACGGAGGACCCTCAGTCAGTCGGTTACACATCTGATTATCAATCCAGAGGTTGTGAGTTTGAATCCCCTCTGGACAACAGTTGTGATGATTGGTATATGACATTGTGTCTCATTATCATTTGTCTCTTACCACTGATTCAAGTGGGGAAGTTATCAGTTACCTGCGGAGATGGGGTGTGCTTGAGTACTGGCTAACCTTTCAGGATCCCATGAAACAGCGGTTAGGTTAACTGATCATCTGTTAGCCCTCGATGGCATTAAAATGATGCTATATATTCAATCAGTCAATCATTTATAAATGAAAGCTGGCAATACTTTGGTACTGTTAAAGACAGGAAATTTTGAAATTAAATACAAGTTTAAGTTGTCATTGGTTACTATAGTTAATATCTGGATGAGGCCCATTTAAAAAGAGACTCGGACACCCTGTTATATTATGACCTTTCATGTATTATCAAGTTAATTTAACGACTTTTAATGTTCATCTGTCTCATACCGCAGTGGTGCTCTAATGGTGGAGCAACTACGCCTTCCATGTGGAAGGTCGTGGGTTTGATCCTTGGCTCGGCTCTACCAAAGACTTGAGAAATGGTACTTTATCAAGAAGGTCTTGATGTGCAGAATTTAGAGGATTATAAACTCTAGGTGTCAAAAATAGTTCTAGATCTTTGTATAATGTCACTTGGAAGCTTGTATCATACCATGTGTCTGCATCATGATATTTTATTGTAGCAGCTCTCAGAATACTATAGCAGCCATGTTTGTAATATGACTGAAAATTTGTTGAAAGTTGCGCTAAACATCATATGTATCTTTCATTCTGTTCACATCAAGAAATGTGTCTTAAATGATTCTGAATAAGGCCATCCTAAAAAAAATATTTGTTTGCTGTGCTCCGACCCAATATTTTTCATGTGGGTATGCTGCGTAGCTAATTTTGTTGATTTTTTAACGAATTTTGATGTTGCATAGTCATTTTAAAAAAAAATAGACATAAATCGTGAAAAAAACATTAAACAATTTGAAAGTCAGTAAAACAGTTTAGGTAGCGGCAACTTTGAGTGAGTTAGTAGGCGCACGGCACACAATTTATTTTTTAAGAATGGCCTAAAATAAAAAAAATTACCATTGCAGTGAATTGGTATGTCCGTAGAAAATTGTCCTAAAAGATGGCTATGTTTATGGCTACATTCTGACACAAGGCTGAGGCCTATTAAGGTGACAGATTTATTTCATTGTTCTCAACCTGTGATAATAAGAGAGATGTTTAAACATTATCATGAAACAAATATACTTCAAATTGTAATGGCCTTTCAATGACCCAGCTTTAACTTTAATCCACCAAAGTGGATTTCAAATGCAAAGTACATAATTCCCATAATACTTACATGCTTTACACATTTTATGACATGGACATCTACCCGAAACACTAACGACCTATCTCGCATAATTCCAATTAATTGTGTACGCCAGTTTTGCATTATGTGCCGGTGTCCTCATGTATTTCGCTAATAGCATAATTAGACTTGATGCAGAGATTTTGAAGTTATTCAAATATTCTGTAATACAGGATTTCCGTCATCCAGATTATTCCCACTGTTGCTGGTTGTGTGTAATTTGGTAGGATTCTTCAGTTGTGTGTAGATATGTGATATCATTAACTACCCCATCTGTAGATGTTGGAATTTATAATAATGACTGGACTGCATGCTGTTGTTTTTGATTAAGTTGGATTTTACATAGTATATTGACTTCTGTGGCTGATTAATAAGGAATTGGTCTTGTAAGGATGTATTTAATATATTTCGTTCTGATAACGAGCGCGGTAATTTGTCTGTTCAGAATAGATGTATATTCGCCAGATTTTTCTTAGAAATAGAATATTGACCAGATGTATTTTTTGTGGTGTTTTTTTTTCCTTAGAATTTTTTTAAGCGACAGTTAACTAACAATATTTTGTTTCATAGATGGGTACTGAGTAGATTCTATCTCAGATGAAATACTGACTAGATTCTGTCTCAGTGATGGAATACTGACTAGATTCTGGAATACTGACTAGATTCTGTCTCAGTGATGGAATACTGACTAGATTCTATCACAGTGATGGAATACTGACTAGATTCTATCTCAGTGATGGAATACTGACTAGATTCTATCTCAGAGATGGATTACTGACTAGATTCTGTCCCAGAGATGGAATATTGACTAGATTTTGTCTCAGTGATAGGCTACCAATGCTAGATTCTATCTCAGTGATCAGCAGATACTGGCTAGATTCTATCTCAGAGATGGAATACTGACTAGATTCTATCCCAGAGATGGGATACTGGCTAGATTTTGTCCAAGGGATAGGATACTGGCTTGATTCTACTCAGGCATAGGATACTGACTAGAAACTGCCTCACATATAGGATACTGGCTAGATTCTATCTCAGTGATAGGATACTGGCTAGATTCTACTCAGACATAGGATACTGGCTATATTCTACTCAGATATTGGATACTGGCTAGATTCTATCTCAGTGATAGGATATTGCCTAGATTCTATATCAGTAAAAGGATACTGGCTTAGGATTTTATCTCTTATTTGATACTGGCTAGATTTTATCTCAGATATGGGATACTGCATCATGGCTAGACTCTATTTCAGTGATGGGATACTGGCTAGATTCTGTCTCAGTGATAGGATACTGGCTAGATTCTGTCCCAGTGATAGTATATACTGGCTAGATTCTGTCTCAGTGACAGTATGCTGGCTAGATTCTGTCTCAGTGATAGGATACGGGCTATATTCTGTCTCAGTGATAGGAAACTGGCTAGATTCTGCATTAACATATTCTATCTCAGGGATACTGTATCGACCAGAGTGTCCTTTAAACAGAAAGGGTACTCAGCCCAGATCTCCGATTATATTACTTTTCAGATAAATTCATTAAGTAATTATATACATCATCATTGTTTATATGTGATGCTTGAACAATGTCAAAGAGCTATTACATGGTTGATAAACCCTTGAGATGGATCTTCCCAATTAGTGGCTTAATTGATTTTTACTGATTACATTGTAGTTGAACTATCAATTAGATGACAGAAATGACATTGAATGAGTTTCATCCATGCTTACAAAATGGGCATTCTAATCACTTTAGATCATGAATGAATAATTCATTTAAAAATTTGTATCAGATACTAATTGACAGGGTACAGTGAAATCTTAATTATGCAGCAAAGTCAATCAATATATTATGGTTAATATAATTATAACATTGATGCATTTCTGAACAAGCTTCGTTACTCCCCGCTTTCTGCCGAATGTGTTTATCGGAAAGAAACGAACTTTAATTTGTAAACAAAACCCATTCTTAATTATGTATTAATAATGTGTTTTATATTTATATTTTTGTTTGCAAAGTCTCAAAGTGATCAAATAAACATATATTCTGTCATTTGGAATAGACTGACTTTAATTAAAACAAAAAATGGCCATTTCAAAAGTTTGATGAGCCTTTAACATTATCAAAAATGAATGTGGAAAAACATTTCTCTGGCACAAAATATAAGATTTCTGATGATTACATTATATTCTCCTACTTTGATAGTTATTAAAACAAAATTTCTGTAATCTAATATAGAGGTGAGTTCCGGGAAAAAATGTTTTACTGCGGTTTCTTAGTGAATGACACGGTATGTACCACGCTATACCATGTCTTTTTTTTAAAGGCAAAAATGTCTACAAATATCAGAATTGCCACGCTTGTGAACAATTTCCCATTTGTTAGTCATTTTGATTGCACTGGATGTAGTCAATGGTATCACATGTGATGATTTATTTTAATATTAACATAAATACCAAGTAAAACTGGTTTGATAATGCGTTACTTTTATAATTTAGACATCCAAAATTTTAAAAAATCGAAATATTATTTTCTCAAGTTAATTGGACACAAAAATACAACACCTCTCTTCAGTAATTTCCGTTAACGCTTGGTTATGATGGAAATTGCGAAATAAAACAGTATTCCATAAAAGTTCCACGTTATGTACCAGTGCAACTAAAAAACATGCGCATCTCTAATATGATATAGAGAAAAGAAATCGGTTATAGTAAATTCTCATTCCAGCAAGTGGGCACTGAATTGGTATGGTCATGAATGAAGCATGCAAATTTCAGTGCTCACGGATGATGTTTAATTGATATTTTCCTTTGGCGCCATCTTTATATCACTTACCAATCACTGCTAAGGTCATAGGTTTGAGTCCCGCTCAGTCCAAAAACTTTGTATGAGAAAGTTTGCCAGTTACTCCAACAATAAAATTGTAAAAAAAAATGTAAAAAAAAATTTAATTGATATTCCGCTAAAATTTACAATTTTTATTTTTTTAATCTTTTGTTAAAAACTTTGAAAACAGTGAAATGACCATAAAATTTATAATTCCACTGTTTGAAGAACTAAGAAATCTCCATAATGCATAGAAAGGCATTAAAAATATATAATTATGTACAGGACACTTCTTCCGCTTTATAAATTGATTTAAAAACCATTACTGATATATAGACATGAGATATATTTTTAGGTGTTTAATAATTTAGTAATATTTATATATCACCATTATTATATCAACAGAAGCTCATCATCCCAATTGTGCAAAATCTGTGACAGTCAATACAAGTATTGAATATTTCAAAAGATTGGAAAACTTAAATTTGCTTTGACCACAGTGAAATTATTCCATCATCATAGTTAATCTGAGTAAATAGTGGGAAAACAAAACAAATCTTGCATATCGCGTTGCATGTTCGACTATATTGTGAAACTTGAGTGTTCCTGAATAATGTATGTCTGTGAAGTAAAGGAGGAAACGTCCATTGATTTTCTTTAAATTGGCTGCAGCTACCTATATCTTAGTAACTGTGAGAAACATCGCGAGTAGGCATCCACCGTACATACAGTGCTAGATGGTGTATTCGCTACGTTCCGTCATTGTTGTAGATCTGTACAATAAGTTTATGGGATCTTCAAAGGACAGCGGCGGAGAAACAGGCAGACATGTGAGTAAAGTTTGTAACACGTATATCTGACTGAGGTTTAATGCATACAAAACTGCTTTATACCTGTCTTTGTTTCTGATGTTGATAAAACAGTTTGGCGATAATGTTAAGATAATTTTATATGTATCATTTCAAAGGACAGCGATGGATAAAGTGGCAGACTGACTGAGATTTAATTCATACAAAACCGTTCTATACCTTTCTTTTTTTTCTGCGATGTTCCCCGAAAAACTCTGAGCTTCTAGAATGCATTTCCTGTGCTTTCCTGATATCTGATATACATTTTAAGCCTTTCAAATCAACTGTACTTTATACAGTTGCCCATGATTTACACCATTATCTTTAAAACACATATCAACTCATAGTAGATCTAGTAAGAATATTGTTTTTAGCTCGTCTTTTTGAAAAAAATGAAGAGCTATTGTCAATTGACCCTGGCGTCGTCGGTGTTGGCGTCGTCATCGTTGTCCGCTGGTTAAAGTTTTATGTTTAGCTCAGCTTTTTCTCTGTTTCTCAACAAACAACTGATGTTACGGTGACTAAACTTCATAAACACATTCATATCATGTTATACAAACAATGTATATAGCTAACCTACCTAAATTTACATACTTTGGGCTCTAAAACAGTGGTTAAAGTTTTTTGTTTAGCTCGGGTTTGGTTAAAGTTTTATGTTTAGCTCAGTATTTTCTCTGTTTCTGAACGAACTACTCATATTTTGGTGACTAAACTACATAAACGCATTTATATTATGTTGTAGAAACAATGTATATAGCTAACTTACATAAATTTCTTTTTTTAAATTTGTTTTGTATTAAATCAAATATTCTACCCCATTTCAACTTTGTAACTGACCCAAAGACCCTCACCCCTAAAATCCCACCCTACCCCATCCATTTTTTTTTTTTAAATTTGTTTTGTATTCAATCAAATACTCTGCCCCATTTCAACTTTGTTACCAACCCAAAGACCCTCACCCCTATCCCCCACCACCCCACCCCAGCCCATCCCCGCCCATTTTTTTATTTATTTTTTTTTTATTAAATTTGTTTTGTATTAAATCAAATACTCTGCCCCATTTCAACTTTGTAACCGACCCAAAGACCCTTAACCCACACCCCATCCCATCCCCGCCCATTTTATTTTTCATTTTTTTTATTTTTTTGAATTTGTTTTGTATTGATTAAATACTCTGCCCCATTTTAACTTTGTTACCAACCAAAAGACCCTCATCCCTACCGGGATCCCATCCCCACCCATTTTTTTTATTATCATTATTTTTTAATTTTGTTTTGTATTAAATCAAATACTCTGCTCTATTTCAACTTTTTTACCAACCCAAAGACCCACACCCCTATCCCCACCCACAGCCCATTCCTACCCATTTTTTTTTTTATTTTGTTTTGTATTATTTGTATTAAATCAAATACTCTGCCCCATTTCAACCTTGTTACCGACCCCAAGACCCTTACTCCTAATTTTGTTTTAACTTTGTTACTGACCCCAAGGACATCCCCTCCCCCATTTTTTTTTCTTTTTTCTTTTAAATTTTGTTTTGTTTAAAATTTAATACTATTCTGCTCGTTTGTTACCAATCCCAAGACTCCCACCCCCTCCTATTGTTTTCTTAACATTTTATTTTGTATTGAAGTATAAGATACACTGTTCCTTTTCAACTTTGATACTAACCCCAAGACACCCTCTTCATTCAACTTTTTTTTTATTTTATTAAACTAAACAGTCCTGTTTATTAAACTTTGGCACATACACCCCCACATCCACACCCAGATTTTAAAATTAAATTAAATACATTTCAGCTTAAGTACTGGGTAGCCAGACATATACATAGTGTATATTCTGCCCTAATAGCCTAATAATCCTACTTGCACATACATGTATCTACTGTTTTGCTAATGTGAAAAATGGTTTCGTTCATACAGATATATCTGTTTTTCTAATGGTACATTTTAATATACTGTTCTGTGATCAGCAAGGCTAGAATAGTCAAGTTAATGTTCTTCTTCGACATCTCTTTTTTTTTTTTTTGGTGATTTTTTTTAAATCTGTTTTATTATGCTCTCCAAAAGGGGGGAAGCATATAGTCGCCGCTTCGTCCGTCCGTCCGTCCGTCTGTCTGTCCGTGCATCACCAATTCTTGTCCGGGCTATTTCTCTATAACCTGTGGTTGGAATTTTATGAAACTTGCAAGGATGCATCATTACCAAGTGCAGATGCGCATATTGTCTTTGTGTTCTGGTTCGATGATTTTTCACGGAGTTCTGGCCATTTGATTCTGTTTGTGACCAAATTCTTGTCCGGGCTACTTCTCTACAACCCCATGTTGGAATTTTATGAAACTTGCTAGGATGCATTATTATCAAGTGCAGATGCACATACTATCTTTATGTTCTGGTTCACTGATTTTGTACAGAGTTATGGCCCTTTGATTCTATTTGTGACCAAATTCTTGTCTGTGCTATTTCTCTACAATCCCATGTTGGAATTTTATGAAACTTGCTAGGATGCATCATTACTAAGTGCAGATGCACAAATTGTCTATGTTTTCCAGTTCGGTGAATTTTCACAGAGTTATGACCCTTTGATTGAGTCTGTGACCAACTTTTTGTCCACTCTATTTCTCTACAACCCCATGTTGGAATTTTGTGAAACATGCTATGATGCATCATTACCAAGTGCAGATGCGCATATTGTCTATGTGTTCCGTTTGATGTTTTTTCACGGAGTTACGGCCCTTTGATTGAGTCTGTGACAAAATTATTGTCTGCGCTATTTCTCTACAACCCCATGTTGGAGTTGTGTGAAACTTACTAGGATGCATCATTACCAAGTGCAGATGCGCGTATTGTCTTTGTGTTCCGGTTCGATGATTTTTCACGGAGTTATGGCCCATTCAGTCTGTGACCAAATTATTGTCCCCACTTTTTCTCTACAACCTCATGTTGGAATTTAATGAAACTTGCTATGTTTGTGTTTCGGTTCAATGATTTTTCACAGAGTTATGGCCCTTTGATTCAGTCTGTGACCAAATTCTTTTCCGCACTATTTCTTTACAACCTGTGGTTGGAATTTTATGAAACATGCTAGGATGCATCA
Organism: Panopea generosa; assembly: GCA_029582155.1. NCBI lineage: Eukaryota > Metazoa > Mollusca > Bivalvia > Adapedonta > Hiatellidae > Panopea > Panopea generosa. Next base: position 13,919,906 of record CM055904.1, read on the forward strand.
TTACCAAGTGGAAATGTGCATATTGTCGTCATGACACTATTTCCCTACAACCTCTGGTTTCAATTCTGTAAAACTAGCTAGGATCTGCTCATATTGTCATTTTGTTCTGGTTAAATGATTTGCGAATAAGTTCTGTGAAGTGCAGAGCCACATATTGTTCCTGCTATACAGTTTGCTATTCTTCAACCAAGTAGCCGGTACAGAGGCAAACACTCACTTGGGGAGCATCCATCAGTTCCACCGATATTTTCTTGTTTTTTCAGTAATAGTATTTGATTTTTTAAACTAATCACCATCAAGTTTAAAAAATTTACTAAACTGACTTTGACCTACATAATAGATTTGGAAAAAAGACGAGCATCTGCGCCCGCTTGCGGCGCTCTTGATTATAATATTATTTTGGTACTGAAAATATGATATGTGAAGGATATGGCATTTTGTTACAAGAGCAATTCATATTTTGGGGATGGCTATATATTTTTTTTTACAAAAACACTAATTAAAAATGTCAACATCTACAAATTTTACGGGAGGCATTTTTTTCAGTGCCTCTGTTTTGTCTCAATGTGGCTATGATATAACCCTGAACACATAATAGAATTCTGATGTTGAATACAAAACTGTTCTATATCTGTCTTTGTTTATCATGTATATTGGCTATAATATCAAGGTTATTTTATGTACCTGTTTCAAAGGATCGCGGTGGTGAAACTTGCAGAAATGTAAGTTTAACATCTGATTCATCACAATAATCAAATTCAAAGGTTGAATACATTGACATTTTCTCATAATATATGTTATTATATATATGTGAATTCCTTGCATAAACCTTTCAACACTTTGTTTGATCTGAGGTTAGATTACACATTTTGTTTTAAAGGGAATTTATCAGGATAAAAAAGTTTAAAATTGGCTATTAACATTTTTTCCCAGATATATTATGCCTATATATACTCACTGATCCCCCTATTGCCAAAATATATCTATCTATACGTACCAAATCAATATATTAAAAAAAGGCTTTCCTAACTTGGGCTCACATACCTAGGTTTAACTAAAATAGATTTCCCGCTTAAAATTGCAACATATTTTGTGACGTTTTAAATGAGTCACATTGTTTCATTTTGAATTCAATTTGATCTGTTATTCAGTAAATGAAGTAAAAATGGTTTCTATAGGAAGACTTACCGTTTTTATTTTCATAAAAAAAATAAAATTATTATAAAAAACATCAAAAATTTTAAAAATAAAATAAAAAATAACATCCTCCAGACCTCCCCATTTTTATGAAAAATTTGGATGATAATCTAGCAATTAATTTATAAGGAATGGCCTGATGGACACGCTTTCTAGTTTAAGAATTTTTACTCATATCTTTAAATCACTATAATTATTATAGTTTATAGAACAAAAATAAATAGGAATTACCAGATAGTAAAACCAAGAATGTTTAATGTTTTGATATAGATATATAATATTCAACTGTATTGAATTAATATAACAGGCCATAATAAATTAATTGCTAGATTATCATCCCCGCCCGCCCCCTAATTTTCATGCCGCCTCAACCCTTTTTTTACTCCTAAAAAAAAATTTAAAATTTTTTTTTTATTATTATAAAAAACATCAAAAAATTTAAAAATAAAAAACAATCCTCCCGCCCTCTCTCTTTTTAAGGAAAATTTGGATGATAATCTAGCAATTAATTTAAAAATGTCCATGTACTGATCAAGTTTCCCTTTTCAAATATCTGAAGTTATAGCTATATTAATTTACTTTCCTCTGTCGATATCTTGTTCATCTGACTGGTTTCGACCATTGTCCTGCTCATAAGGTCTAATTCATTTTTTGAAACCAAAAGCTTGATTTATTGCAGTCCATTCAATTCAATCTTCATTCTACATTACAAATAATTCATATTGTTGTAAAATGAATGAGCAAAAAATGTACATTAGCTTTAAATTTTCTCCTTTGATCTGAGCATTTTTATTAGAAACCCGTATTAAATGTTGTATTGTTGTTATATTAAAAAGTGCTCGATGTCTTTTTAAAAATTAAATTGATGGATTTAAAACACAATTCAGTAAAGCTCTAAATCGCATATTAGAACGGATCTATACAAACAAAAACCGAGAAAGCAGAGATTTTCATTTCAGACTGTCCGTGTAAAATGCTAAACGTTGAAGACTCGTAACTTTCCAAAAGTTTATCAATTTCATTATAAGAAAATGTTTGATCTTCTCGATGTTTTATAAGGCTAAGTGATACGATTCTAGGGGTCCATTTGTTTGTGACATGTTTTTAAGGGTGGAAATTAGCAGACCCTTTAGATGTCAGTTTTGACAGCTTTAATAGTGTTTGTCTTTCTTTTAGTGATGACATAGGCAGGTGGTATTATTGGACTTACGGATATAATATTTAATTTAATAATCGAGTCATGCTGCAAATTTTATTAAATCATATGTGGATAGATAATGTGTAAACTTGAAATGATATAAACTGAGTGTTACTGGATGAGAAAAATATGCAGACAGTCCGTGACTCAAACACAGGACCTTTCGCTGACATGGCAAATGCTCTGCTGAGTAAGTGGGACCGTCGACTAATTTTCTCTCTTTAGAGGTTACATACACACTGTGACATGGGTTCATGTAGTTGTTATGTTTTTTTTTAAAGGTTACAGAGTAGAGGTAGTGGTTTTATAAAAGGAAAACATTTTGTATGGTTAGATGAGTAATGTTTGCAATATTTATACATTGTTTTTATTTAACCAAATATTAAAGCAAATTGTTAAATCTGAGTATGAAATATTTTGTTAATCGTGTACATTCATTCGTCATTTAGGAAGGGATCCAGCATAACTGTGTCTCAAGAACATTGATCTCTCACCACTGAGGTCATGGGTTCGAGCCGAGCTCGGTCCAAACCCTTTATGGTGGAAAGGAGGACTGCGTGACATTATTTTTACATAATTTATCTGCGGTCTAACTCCACCAGAAAAACTGGTTGCCATAATCATGCAATGAGCTATAAAAGGCATTTAAGTCCATTCTGAAAACTCTAATAAATACAAAAATTTGCAAAAAAAAAGTTAAATTTACCAATACTCAGTTTTACCCTAAGATTCGTATGAACTACATAAGCATTCATTCATGCGTAATAAATATATTTATGACGAAAATTTAGATTTTAGTCATACCTGGAGTTAACGAATTGTAGCAGCATATTTGTATTCAAATTTCTTCTTTAAAAGTATGCATTTTTAATATGTTTCTGGCATAAAAAGATATATGACTGGATGATCATGTGATATGGATTTTACGACACAATGTTAATATTTTGACATTTAGTGCTCATAATGAACGATGTTTAATAGATGGGGAATGTTGATGTGTTACCTTCCATCGTTGGAGATTCCGAGTCTGGTCTAAACAAGGTTTGTACCAAACATTGTCTTTCTGAACAGTATATTTTTAGGGCTGGCAACCGAAGTTTGAGGCAATAGGTGTATGTTTTAAGGGGCTAGCCATCAAATTGCATTAGGCAATAGATGTATGTTTTTAGAGGCTAGTCACCGAATTGTGAGGCATTATTGGTGTATGTTTTTAGGGGCTAGCCACCATATTGTGAGGCAATATGTGTATGTTTTTAGGGGCTAGCCACCATATTGTGAGTCAATACATGTATGTTTTTAGGGAATAGCCAACAAATTGTGAGTCAATACGTATATGTTTTTAGGTCTTAGCTACCGAATTATGAGGCAACAGGTGTAAGTTTTTAGGTCCAAGACACCAAATTTTGAGGGAAGAGGCAGGTATACAGCGTAAGACATGTCTGTCGTATTCTATCACATTTTCTACTGTAATATATGCTGTACCTTGCTGGTTCTAATGAGAAAGCAGACTCGGGGGAACAACTCGCATAAGCTCCAAGCTTAGTACCTCGCAATCAAACTTAAATTTGTCTCTCACATAATTTATGGTGCAGGAATGTAATAAACCGATGTGATATCACAACTTATTTAACCTTGACAGATTAAATGTTGAGTTAAGTATCTAACCATCTAAATGACCTCAATCATCGAAAAACATATTTTTTCTTTATATGACAACAGCATGGTATGATGACTGACGGAATTTAACATGTTATTTAAAGCATCTCGCAGGGGAGTGGTGGGGGGGGGGGGGGGGGGGGGGGGGGAAACTGACTTTTTCTTGTTCTGTTTAGAGGTGACCTGAAAATAAATAATTGATGTACCATTGTCCCCTGAGTTGTGTAATAAGAAGTGTCACATTTACACTCACTATTAAATTTTATTGAAGAGCTGCATATTGTAATTATTTTTACAAACCCTGTAATAAATTTAATAGCAAATGAACACCCATGTAAGATTATTTATGTGTACTGTATGTGTTATCACTGTTTCACCGAGAGAGAGTAACTATATAGTAATTAAAGTAACCAAACGTATTTTTGGGGGTTTCCATGCAATAACTTATGAATGTCTGAATCAAATCTTATGAAATTTTGATTCAGTGTTTATGATGACAAAACACAGGCTTATTTTGATTTTAAGGGTTCTGGCATTTGTCATACTACAGAACTATTATGCCCCTTTAATTTGTGCAAAAAATCGTATTTTAGGGGGTTTCCATGCCATTAAACTTATGAATGACTGTATCAAGTCTTTTGAAAAATGTGGGGTCGGGGGGACATTAAAATTCACAGAATTTGTTTGTTTTATTTTATTTCCATTACCTGAAATACTATGCCCAACGATACTCTAACCAGTCACATGATACTGATGCCAGGCTGACCAGAACTAGAACTATCTTCTAAATGCTGAGCGTCAAGCGAGGAAGCTTCTAGTACCATTTTTCCTGTCTTTTGTATGACCCGGCCGGGATCGAACCAGTCACCTTCCACGAGGCCGATACTCCTCCACTACACTACACATCGGTCACATTGATAAAGGATAATAATTATGCAAACGGGCAAAACGATCAATATGAATTAGTTGAGATGCTTGAGTTTGAATCCCCGCCAGTCTCCAAGATTATTAATATTAGACATTACGTATCATCATTGGCCTCTCTCGCTGATTCAAGTGAGAATGTTGTCAGTTACTTGTAGAAATGAGTGCATATGCTTGAGTACTGGTTAACCTTCCAGGATTCCAGGAAAGAGTGGTTAGGTTAACAGTAATTGATTATCTGTATGTTCATGCAATATCAGAAATAAAAAACACATATTACCATTATAGATTTTTTGGTATTAGACCTCCTCAAAAAGCATGCAGGTCCTTGAAATGTGTAGATTTGTAGATTTTACAAACAATGCAAAAAAAATATTTAAAATTGTTTACATTTAGTATTTGATTAGATGTATGCATGCTTATAATAATAATTGTCATGGAAAAGGTAAACAAAATCATTTCGGCAGAGTGTCAATTGTAATTTTCAAATTTGCAATAAGAATATAGCGTTTTTTTTTTAATATTTTGATAAAGTGTATGTATAAATTTTGCTTAACATTCAAAATACTGTTTGATACCTATTCTAATGACAATAACAATAAAAAACACTTTACCGTGTAATTTGAGAAAAAAACACTATAAAGTATTTTAATGTAAATTAACATTTTTATACTCAATAAGCACAGTTATATATATTAAGATTTCTATTAAATCATATATTCAGGTTAAATTGCTATAAACAATTATTTCATCATATTGAACACAATATACTAAAGACCAATTTCAGGCATATCCTTAAATGTGAATGCTGTCCGAAATAGGGTCAGTTGTAGTATAATAGTTATGCAGTGACACTGGCTGGTCTCGACATAGTTGCTTCCCCTTGTACACGCAGTTGGTGCACAGGAAAACGTATAGAAAACATCCTTTACCCTTTACTCCATAGATATGCGTTTTCCCGCACCAATCACAGAAGGTCATTGAAAACAATGCAGGAAGAGTTCAGATTGCTGGTAACGAGCAATCTGAACACTTCCTGCACTGTTTTCCACTCTGTCAGTAATATAAACATAATTCACCCATTGCTGATACATGGTGAATTAATGCTTTCAATATTAGAGGTGTCCAAAGGCGTCTATATGAAGTAAAGGGTTAAACTTCTTGATTAGCATCTCATTCAGATACCATACATTGTTCATGTTATCTGGATACAAAGTGAGTAGCTAAATAACAACAGGTGGTTTAGAATGTAGACGTCAGTTAATCACACAGCACTTCAGTGTAACTAGCTTTAATAACAAAGAACCCAATACATCCAACCCACACAGTTCCTGCTGCTTGCAGGCAGATATGATTTTTTATTAGTTTGTATGACAAATGAGTTATCCTCTTAAAATGTGATAGTGTTTCGTCAACTGTTGTATCTTGCCAACCAGGTCGGGTGGGGGTGGGGCTGCTCACGAACTTCCTTGTAAAAGTACTATTTATGTAAAAAAACTGGTGTAACCGCAGAAACTAATGGTAAAATTGTTTGTACCTACATCTAATAATTGGGAAAAGCAATGACGAAAATTATTCTAGACTATCTATTACGTCTATTGTTAACCAACAATCAGAGAGGTAGGTTAGTTCTTTGAATTGCTCCTATATGAAATTTAACACCACCATATTGTCTGAATCTTTTAATGAGATTAGATTTCAGTACCACAGGTGTAATTGTTTCGTTCCTCCTCAAATCCCCTCTTCATTTCTTCGTTCTTCTGCCTTAATATGCAGTCAGGCCAAGTTAGCTCAGTCGGTAGCGTGTCTGACTATCAGTCCGGGGTTTGTGAGTTGAAAATCACCCGGCTACAGTTTCTATGATGCTTGTTCTTCACCTTTGATCTATGGCTATCAGTCTCCCACCTCTCAATATCGGGCTGGGACAGGTTAGCTCAGTTGGTAGTGTGTCTGATTATCAATCCAGGGATTGTGAGTTTGAATCCCCGCCAGGCAACAGTTTTCATAATCATTGGTCTTGGAACTTTGAGCAATGGCCACAAGTTAGACCTATGTCTGCATATTCAGTGTGCATCTTGTACTTGTTAATCACCAGTCAATCCCAGGAATGCTGATTAGATGTGTTGACTAATGTTACATATCGGTAATTGAAATGAAACATACAAACATTTGATTGTTTGTAAATATTTATTTTTTTAAGCTATCATTAATTCATTATGCATAATATAGATTCAGATATCTATCTTTTCTTTTATTTATTGATAGCATTCAATAATATATATATACTTTATTTCCTCCATTAAAGGAGAGCAATATAAATAAGATATTACATAAAGAACATAGTGATTATGAATATGAGCAGAAAATCACGTAAAGAGAGATATTGTTATTAAATAGAGTAAAGCATATGGGACAATTACTTAACATTTGAATTACGGAGCATTACATGGTCAAATTTTACAAGAGTTATGGCCCCTTTTCGATTGAATATTTGGTAAAATTTATGAACAGGTAATGAGGGTATTCATGCTGTATGAACACATTTCCTTTACGTATTTATACATCAGCCCATTACAGCTCATTATCAATCGGCTCTCACTGCTGCGAAAGTTATCAGTGTAACTTGTGGAGATGGGGTAGGCTCGAGTACTGGTTAATCCCAGGAAACAGTGGTTAGGTTAACTGATCATCTGTTAACCCTGGATGGCATAAAAATGAAGCTTAGAATTCAATCAGTCAACATCAACACTGCCATATGGTGTTAAACATAACATCCAATTACCTTCCAAAGACTTCAATCAATTCCTGTGTTCCGTGTCCTTACAAAGCAGAAGCTTCAGATTATATTTGTTTAATTATTGCATAGAGGCTTCTGCAATTAACTTGGTCAAGATGCTGTGCTTTGTTGTTCTGATGGTGTGTAGTTTTTTTTTTAAATTTAAGCTTTGTTGATTATCCCTAAGAGATTTCCATTAACTATATATATATATGTGTCCTTGCCTAAAGATAAGACTTTTTGATCTGGACTGGTGACTAAATTCAAACAATCTTCCCTATTATCTTGATTTATGTAAAAACATGGTAGATTGTGTTTTAGGAGAAAAGAGTTTGTATGTGGTGGTGGTGTGTGTGTAGTGGATGGCAGGAAGTGGGGGCACCTTTCTGACTACCTGACCTTTCCATCCCACCCACTTTTTACAATTCAAAAGTTCACTGTGCTTAGTACATTGACTGTGATAATTGATTGGTTGTGTACTTTAATTAGTGATTCTCTTACCTCTGAATATGTGGGGAAGCAGTCAATGACTTGCAGACATGAGATGGTCAGCCATGTAATGGAACCTGAGAACAACATTTTAGTTGCGCTGACCACCGTTAAATAGCTGAAATACTGTTAAAAAATGCATAAAAACCACATACAAACAATCATAGCATGGGACAGTGAGTGACAAACTGAACATTGCCAGTTGTATATCTCATACATGGAGTCAACAAGGAATTCAGAATTGTCAATTTATTTCAGAAAGTGTGACAACAAGCTTTGTTATATTGTCAGCAGACATTGGGTGATACAAAAGGCTATTAGTTATTTTGTTAATAAAGATAGGCCAAGTTGTCGGTAAACTGAGAAAATACATTCACACTTTGGAGTATGTCCTTTCTAAACATTTGTATGGCATGTAGCAAGAAAACGTTAAACTACCTTAACATTTTATGATATCATGTATTTATCAGTAAAGGTTCCTGACCAGAGACCTCTTTTATTACTTACATTTAATTCGGAATTATGATTTTACTGATGAGCTAAAACAAGGAATTATAATTACAGAGAAGGAAAAGCAACTGATTTAGACTGTGTAAACAGTTGTGAATATGTATTCTTGCAAAATCTCGTTATTAATTACAGTCGTGTATCTTAACTTTCATTCAATTCAGGAATCGTTGAATCAAAGTTGTTACTTTGTAAAATGAAATTCTCTTCAAACTGCAATATTTTGAATTCAAGATTGTTTTACTTTATCAAAATATTATAAAACATTTAAGATGCTCGCTTTTTTTTTTTTTTTTTTTTTTTTTTTTAAATGATTGCATTTAGATAATTAGACATTTTGGAAAAAATAAACATTTTATTTAATAATACAACTTCTAAGTTTCATGATAAAGCTTTGATAGTCCTGTCTTTGTACAATAAGTACAGTGATTTCATTTATAACAAATAATGATTATACAATATATTTAATGCCTTTAAAAACGCAAGCTTTTGAATAGTGAATACAGTTTTTGTTTCAGATCTGCTTTCATTTTCATCTGTTCATGATACATGTTACAAATTATTAATTTGTTAAAAGTGCATTTTTAAGAGATGAAATTGTAGGAATAGAATTGAAAGAATAAGCTAAGAAAGTTTTGTCTTGGTTTATCATTGGAGTCATAGATCTAGATTTGATACAACACTTGTGTTTTCAAAGGTTTTAAGTATAATGTTGTAGGTGATTAAACTTAGATTGTGTAAATTTTTTAGAAAATACAACAACTGATTAAAAAGAAAAAAGGAAAAGTTTATAAAATTTGCTACAAAATGGTAACACATTGGGATATTGATAACGTTGCCGTTGTGTGACTATCATGAACTATAGAAAAAAGAAAAGTTTATAAATTTGAGGATATTGCCATTGTGTGACTAATTGAACTATTGAAAAAAGAAAAAAGTTTATAGATTTGAGGATATTGCCGTTGTGTGACTATCATGAACTATTGAAAAAAGAAAAGTTTATAAATTTGACAATATTGCCGTTGTGTGACTAATTGAACTATTGAAAAAAGAAAAGTTTATAATTTTGAGGATATTGCCGTTGTGTGACTATCATGAACTATAAGCACATTTGTGACCATCAGACAAGTTAAAAAACACATGAAAGAGTGTTGGGGAGTGATTTCATCAACTAAGATGAAAATTAAACGAAGGCGGTTATTTCATTTCTGCAGTATTAGGCCTGTGATAACTAAGGTAGGTGCACATGCCAACATAAATGGGGTTATATTTTTAGACCTGACAAACGCTTTTGATATTGTAGATCACAAATGTTTCTGAATTTATTTAAATCATATTTAGAACAGAATTCAATGGGTAAAATTCTGGAATGCCTTCATTTATTTCTTATTGGCTTCCTCAAGGTTCAATCATAACATAATCCATTACTTATTGTGAATAATTGCATGTAGATTGATTGATTGAATATTCAGTGTCATTTTTACGCCACAGAGGGCTAACAGATGGTCAGTTAACCTAGCCACTGTTTCCTGGGTTGATCAAACCCCATCTCTGCAAGTAATTGATAACTTTCCCACTTGAATCAGTGGTGAGAGGCGAATTACAAATGAGACACAATGTTGTATATCATCATGTAGACTGTGGCTGGGTGGGGATTCAAACCCACAACTCCTGGATTGATAGTAAAACACGCTACCGACTGAGCTAATCGGACCTGGCTAATTGCATGTAGAAAATTGTAAAACAATATATATATATACACCAGGGCTGTGTTTCACAAAATAACTGAAGATATAAATATCTTCAATTGCCCAGGGTCAAACCAAAGACTAGGAAAATGGTACAAATTATAAGCTTTTCCACTTAGCACTGAGTATCTGCAAGATCCAGTGCGCCCAGTGTCTGTATAATGTGTCTGGTTGGGGTATCATATCATGTGTCTGCAGTATAATACTGCAGTGTGACAGAGCTTAGTATACTGTTTTATGCAAACACTGAATAAAATGTTAGTATAATATATATTATTGTTTTAGCTTGACTGCCTGCTAATTTAGCTAAGAGCTTTATGAATCTCTCAAATCCGTCTCCTGGGTAGAGTTAGTACTGAGTGTTGTTCGCGGTTTCACTTAAGAATTGCTTCCCTTACATGATTGTATAAAGATTTTTATGCCCAACAAATAAGAGCATTGTAAATCGTTTAGGCATTATTTTTGTTGAAAATTTATAAAATGGTCATATTTCTTTGTACATTATGGGAACACTAGAACATTTTCATGATTTCTGCCAAGTTTGGATAACAGTTTAAAAATGCATAGTGATACATGGCAACAAATGGGCAATCTTTTAAAAAAATTAAGGGTGTCATTAAACCATCGAAATTGTGAAAAAGCAGCCTGGTCAATCCCATGATTTATTTTTGCATAATTGCATGGACCAACAGAGGACAATCTATGGGAACAAGGCATCTTTAGAACATTTGGCAGTGTTTTTTTTTCGGCCATTTTTATAGCCGTTATTGGGTCATATTCCCAATGGCAAATAGTATCTTTTTTTCCCAAATGAATGGTAAAAATTCCCAATTGAAAGCTTCAAAAATGTAAATTGAAACTTGCCATACTTCCTTGATAAAATAAAGAAAGTTTTCCCCATTCTGAATTTAGTATGACATTGATTATTTAATTAAATGGCCTGATAAGCAAGTGTACACTTTTTATAAATATATAAATATATTTAATGCAAAAAAAAATCCCAATGTTAATGAAAATGCCGCTAAAATTCCCAATTCCAAGGGTATGGGTCATCTTCCCAAAATGGTGAAAAAAAACACTGTTTGGTTATATGTCCAGTGCAAAATAAATTGTTGTGTGAGATATTAAAGAGACCGTCATGCCACACCTTATAGACCAATTTCATGGCCTCTAACTTGAGTGGCCAACACTACCGCCATATTCAAAACGTAAATATTTTTTAAATGACCCTAAACACTATACAATACAATGACAATATGGCTGTAGTGTTATTTACCAGACGATGGAAGTAACAGTACTTAAAGCAAAGTTACAAAGGAAGTAACCACAATTTCGAAGGCAGTAACCACACTCTAAAATTTCACAGATAACTGCTCTTGATTTATTGAAAGTGATTCTAAATATAAGCCATTTAAACACAATACATTTCATAACACCCAGTTGTAATGTTTTGTGTTGGTAACACTAGTGTACTATTTGCAATATACAAATTTGTTCTTCAGTCCTATGAGAGGATTAAAAGATAATCTTTAATCCTAATTATGGGGTCTTTATGGTTGAAAAGTATGACCTAGCTTAGTTTTCTGATCATATTTCTGAACTAGTTAAGTCGTAAATATTGTAAAAATCTGCATATCAGTCACTCTTTCATAACATTCGCATTTATTCAGTCAAACATGATCACCATTTAAGTTCTCGATAAGTTATATTTATCATACTCAGTAACCCACTCACACTCTCAATTCTACTGAACCAGTTACTCTTGTTAACTCAGTCACTCACTCATACACTTTTAATTCTACTGAACCAGTCACTCTTGTTAACTCAGTCACTCACTCACTCACACACTCACAATTCTACTGAACCAGTCACTCTTGTTAACTCAGTCACTCACTCTCTCAATTCTACTGAACCAATCACTCTTGTTAACTCAGTCACTCACTCATACACTTTTAATTCTACTGAACCAGTCACTCTTGTTAACTCAGTCACTCACTCACTCACACACTCACAATTCTACTGAACCAGTCACTCTTGTTAACTCAGTCACTCACTCTCTCAATTCTACTGAACCAGTTAATCTTGTTAACTCAGTCACTCACTCATACACTTTTAATTCTACTGAACCAGTCACTCTTGTTAACTCAGTCACTCACTCACTCACACACTCACAATTCTACTGAACCAGTCACTCTTGTTAACTCAGTCACTCACTCTCTCAATTCTACTGAACCAATCACTCTTGTTAACTCAGCCACTCACTCATACACTTTTAATTCTACTGAACCAGTCACTCTTGTTAACTCAGTCACTCACTCACACACTCTCAATTCTACTGAACCAGTCACTCTTGTTAACTCAGTCACTGACTCACACACTCTCAATTCTACTGAACCAGTCACTCTTGTTAACTCAGTCACTGACTCATACACTTTTAATTCTACTGAACCAGTCACTCTTGTTAACTCAGTCACTCACTCATACACTTTTAATTCTACTGAACCAGTCACTCTTGTTAACTCAGTCACTGACTCACACACTCTCAATTCTACTGAACCAGTCACTCTTGTTTACTCAGTCACTCATTCACACACTCACAATTCTACTGAACCAGTTACTCTTGTTAACTCAGTCAGTCACTCACTCACTCTCTTAATTTTACTGAACCAGTCACACTTGTTAACTCAGTCACTCACTCACACACTTTTAATTCTACTGAACCAGTCACTCTTGTTAACTCAGTCACTCACTCACACACTCTCATTTCTACTGAACCAATCACTCTTGTTAACTCAGTCACTCACTCACACACTCTCATTTCTACTGAACCAATCACTCTTGTTAACTCAGTCACTCACTCTTAATTCTACTGAACCAGTCACACTTGTTAACTCAGTCACTCACTCACACACTCTTAATTCTACTGAACCAGTCACTCTTGTTAACTCAGTTACTCACTCACACACTCTCAATTCTACTGAAGTAGTCACTCTTGTTAACTCAGTCACTCACTCACACACTCTCATTTCTACTGAACCAATCACTCTTGTTAACTCAATCAGCATCAGCCAGTCAATAAATTATGCGCATTCAATCATTTTTCATAATCATTTGCTCTTGTTCACAGGCAATCACCTATTCAATCACTCTCAGTCAATCAGTCAATCATTCACTTGCCTATATTTATCTCTAATTAACATGATACATGTCTGGTTTATAATAATCCAGTAATACTCCAGTTTGGTGTTTGGAGTTTTTGAATGTTTCCAGTACATGGTATTAGTTTTACCTAGATATGCAGTGTTTATATTCCTTAATCAGATTACCCCCCTTTAAATCTTTTTTGATTTTAAACAACTTTAAGACAATCACACCACGCCGTTGCCACAAATTTACTTTTATATAATCAGAATTGTGTTTTGAAATGCTGATTGAAGAGGTCTTATCTTTTATCTTTAATGCTAATTCTGGACTTTGAGCAATTTTTAACTTTATAGATTTATAGCATGGTTTGGAATAATTAAATCAGCATTGTGTGTTTTATTGTTCGAGCTGGAATCTGGTATTCCCAGAATAAGTTATACTTGTTTCTTTTTTTTCTTTTTTTTTTGTGGCTTTTTTAAATTAAAAAATAAAGTAACACAGATCAATAACAAATGAAATTTAACATTATAGTCAGTTATTTAGATACTTTTTACCAAGTAATAAATATTTGAACATTTCTATAAATACAATTGAAAAAAAACAATTGAAGTTTAGCGATTAAAAAATTTGGAAATCCAAGTTTTATCTCAATTATTTTTTTCGTTTTTTTGTGTGATAGAATAAACAATAATAGAAACTGAGTTTGTTCCTTTTTCCACATTTCTGGGATTATACGGTGGATATTTAAGACATAAATAAGATACTTGTTGTAAAAGTAATGGAAGTGATCAACAAACAGAAAACTAGTGTCCTTCGTGAAGGGTTGAATATGGTGATGCAGTAGTTTGTAGTGATTTGAGGGAAAATAAAGTTTACTTAAGACAAGGTAGACAATTCATAGTTATCATGTACGACACTAACGGACTAATGTTGGAGTCGGAGAAATCCTTGGTAGCTCTGTCTGAGAAATCTGGACATAGCCACAAACCAGCGTATTCCAGAAAGGTAATATACCATAGTTCACTGTTGTCATCAGGCAAGACTTAAGGTTAGACTTAAACAAATAAAAACTTCAAATTACTTTGTGACATATCAAATTAGTAGCCATTTGATCCATTATATTGGTTATCATCGTTGGATACCCACGGGTGTCGATCAGTTCCGATGCTCTCCATCCATTACCCACGGGAAAATATGCTAGCTCTGCGTCATTTTATTTGAACAGAACAAAATACAGCTTACAGTAATGTCTTATTAAAACTGCATTTACGTGAAACTAGCGTTGCGATTGGGATAACGTTCCCTTCATGAAATCCTGAAGGAACCAATCATATGGTTGCATTGTGGCTTGGTATAAACGAGGCAAAACTAGTGTATGATATCCCACAAGTGATAAATGGAGAGTACCTAATTGGATCACACATGGGTATCCGATGATATGATTGGTTAAATGCATTTTAGAATATTTCATCTTGGAAAGAGTCAGAATACCAAAGCAAAAGTCGTCATGCAAATTTTTCCTGCATTTTAGTATGGAATTTTCATTTCAATTTCACCACTTGAATTAAAATATTGTTTTATCATGATTTGTGCGAAAGATCATGATTGTAACATTAGAGCTTTTGGGAATTTGTTTCAAGTCTATATTCTGAGTAGAACAAGTAAATCATGAACGCTTGGTCTCTTCTGCAAGTTCTGTTCAATTTGCTATTGTTTGATAGCAGATGTAGAATTCATCTTTCACTAACCCTTTTCATATTCAACTTGTCTGTTAAAATTCTCTAAACTGTTCCATAATTGTTACGAGTTTGGTTCCATATGTCGCGGAAAGTGGCGCATTAATCAGTATTGACGACATCTTAAACAGTGTCAGTCAGATTCCACGCCCTTTCTTATCATCTAGTCTTTACTAAGCAAGGAGCGCCATACAAACACTCGAAGGGTCCTCCGTGGCCGAGTGGTCTAAGGCGGTAAGTACTTGCGGTAGGACGGTGGTTCTACTCATATTCATTCTGAGGTCTTCCTCCACCAATCAAACTGGATATGCCATATACAGTCTAACCTGTATTAAGCAGCCACCCAAGGGAAATTGCCAAACTGGCTGCTTAACACAGGTGGCTGCTTAATTGAGGGTCCATATTTTTACAGAGAAAGCTGAAGTCGTGATGTTTATTGAGACGGCTAAAAAGTGATCACACACGCATGGTACATGTACAAGAAAATATTTGAACTGACACTATTTTATATAGAAGTACATTTAAATAAATAAATAATTTATGTTATTTAATTAAAAAATCATTATGTTTCAATTTAGCATAAAATAAATCAGCATGAATTTTTCATTTAGCAGACGCTGTAAACAGTGTTGCTCGTATTCTTCCATTACCTTGCAGTTTCGTTAGGACACATTCTGATTTTGTGTTTTATCGACACCTTTTCAAAAAATTCAGACGTTTAATAAATTTAAAGGCAAACACTTTCTTTTCGCAGCAGATATTGTGTACAATATGCATAGAGTCAATCGCATTATGATATGAAAAAATGTTGTTTTTCCATTGCATTCGCACCAACTTTCATAGCCGATAAAATTTAATTTTATTATAATTTAAACAATCAGACCAATTGCAGTTATCTTTTTGATCTTACCCAATGCGATAATTGTGCATAAACACCTCAGTGAAATTTGTTTCCAATGTGTTTACACGAGAAATAAACCTAAATAAAACTACCGTAAATAAACGTGCTTAAACAGTCATGTACCCAGCCTAGGTAACAGTTTCGCTAACATCATAAATCTGCTATCCTATTTGCTTATTAGACCTATATATGTACGCTCGCTGTGGGAAAAGTGGTGTGTTTTCATAACAGAAGCAGAAGCGTTAATTGATTATACACTATGATCGGAATAGCGGCCAACCAAAAGATGTGACCGCTAAGTGATAATCATAAGGGTTGGCCGCTACATCTGACCGTTTACACCTGGCCACTGACCGCTTATGGGCATTGTTTGGGATGAAATAGACTGGCCGCGTTAAAGAGGTGACCGTTAAATACACATACTTTGTATAGACAATTTACATGGGGGGATTTTGAAGTGGCTGCTTAACACAGGTGATCGCTTATAAGAGGTGGCGGCAAGAACAAGTTAGACTGTATATAATCTAAAATAGCTTTTTAAACCCCATTAAAAAAATGAATAGATAAAAACTCAAGTGCGTGGCAGTTTGTAGAAATCAGATGTCTACTTCATCATATCATATGTCTTTGTGTCGTTTGTGAATGTCCTAACCTTCAGCAAAATTTAATGACAGCAAGGATTTTTTTGGTCACTGTCGATAACATATTTACTATTACTTGCTTGGTGTCAACATTATCATGCAACAAACACACAATATCTCGCCAAAACGGTTTAACACCAATTATTAAACTGACTCTTTGGTTCCTGGGGACAGCAGTATATATAGGGATCACAGTGTATAGACAATTTTGAAGAGTGCTTTTTGTAATGAAAGACAACTACATACAACAACCAACCAACTGTTTACATAGAGTTGTCTTCTGCCACAGATACTCTGTAAGGTTTAACTACTATTGAAAATATAAGCTTACGTTAATTAAATTATGTTGATCGCTCAGTTGAAATTCAGGATTACTAGTTTGTTATTATGTAAAATATTTCATTATCATATTAAAAACTAAAATGTTACAATTCAGATCTTTAATCTATAAACCGGCACATCGATTTTTTACATTGATTGTGAAAGAAATTCTCAGAAATTATATAAATCCTGCATGATGACATTCTTATTGGAATCTGAACATAAACTTAAATAACAAAGTATTTATTGGTAAAGTGCCTAAAATGCTTGAAATCAAATAATTATGATTCTAGGGTAGGATTGAACCATCCGCAAGGTCCCATTCTCTGTAACCACTTGATAATTTCACTTTATTATTAATATGAATTTATGATCTTTTACAATACTTTAGAAATAAAATGTTCATTCTCATTAACAGGGCCCTGGCTCCATTTCCAAGTAATCTAAGGTTATAATTTCCTTTATGCTCAACAGTGCACAAAGTTCTTATAGATTTGTTTTGTCTCAGAGTCCTTATTTGTCTAAATGATTATTGGTTTGTTTGTGTGGGGTTTTGTGCCTATTTTAAACATTAAATGACAGTCAGCGCAGCTAATGATCATCCAGGGACCCTATGGGTGGCCAGAATCTGTACGTGACACACCTTAAATCTTCAAGTCACTGGCTATTTTTGGACATATTCAGAAGTTGGTGATTCATGGCCATTGATCAAAGTTCATGGCCAATCATCACAGAGATATGACCCCTTGATCAGGTGCATTTCCGACTGAGCTAGCCAGGGCCCACCAATTATGAGTGCTAGATGATAAGAATGAATGAATGAATAGGGTTTTACGGCGTACCAACACATTATAGGTTATTCGACGCCAACAGGAAGGAAGATTCCAGGTTCACTCTACATGTACAAAAACAACAAATTAACATACAAATTTAAAAAAAATACACCAACAAATGAATATGAAGAATGAACCAAGAACCTTGATACCTGCAGAACTGGAGTTTCAGCAAATTCTGTCGTATTACTCAAATTGTCACTTCTTACGATATGCATGAGCCACAGTGGTCCTTTTCTTGCCATCACTCATATGGCTCCCTGAAACCACACAGGGGTTGATAATTCAACCACAATAGTGAACATGACAAAAAATGATAAAATGAATATGACACCCATTCGAAGGATTCACACAGGCTTAGAAGATAAGAATATCTGCATTTTTATTGGGGTAAGATAATTCTATCTCACCCTACTGCCTAGGGTCGATATAAAATTCTCACACTGTGACGTTGGAACCATTTAGATGACGTAATGTATTAAATATATGATGTAAATCATATAATCAAATGTATAAATAGCAGTTGTTGTATAATCTGTTGTTGTATAATCTGTAATGTTAAATTGAAATAACTATTCAATATGTTTGGTATGTAAGAAAAAGAATCATTCATGGCTTTTTCCCTTGTAATAACTATTTTTGTGGGAAATCGGCCATCAAAACAGTTATCCATCGAGACGGAATTTTCTATGCAAACCTCAAATCCATGTAAGATTCTAATAATACAAAACAAACAAAACATTACCCTTTATATCAGTTGATTGATTGGATATTTAGCGTCATTTTTATGCCATCGAGGGCTAACAGACAATCAGTTGACCGAACCACTGTTTCCTGGGATCCCGGAAGGTTAACCAGTACTCGAGTACACCTCATCTCCACAAGTAACTGATAATTTTCTCACATAAATCAGTGGTGAGAGACGTATGATAATGAGACACAATGCCGTATGTCAACCATCACGGAGATTGTGGCCAGACGGGGAGTCGAACTCAGGATTGATAGTCAGACACCCTAACGACTGAGCTAATTGGGCCCAGCTCTTTATTACAGCACTAACAGTTGCATCTTACTGTCATTCATCTCTCACCACTGATTCAAGCGGGAAAGTTATCAGTTACTTGAGAAGAATCAATCAGTCAGTACTGTAATAGTTTTACTATACGTTACTACCATACTTGTTAGACTAATTTTTCTGTATTAAAGTGTGTCAGTATTGGGGGTATGCCATGGGGGGGGGGGGGGGGGGGTATATGTCTTTAAATAAAGCAAGTTCAATTAAAACAATAGTATGTGCAATATCACAGTGACCTTTCTATATTTGATGTATATATAAAGTAACGGGAAGATTAAATAGTGCAGATAATTAAAACTTAAAGGACTTTTTTGTCAATGTTTGTTTGATTCTTTTGTTTGAAATATCGTAAAGACACATTTTGATAATTTTTTAATTGGCAAGCAGTCGATATAGTAAAAATACAAAGCTTGTCTTCAATAATACACACAGCCAGGCTTGATTAGCTCAGTCTGTAGCACATCTGACTATCAATTGGGGGGCAACAGTATCGGTGACAACTGATATACAACATTGCATCTCACTGCTGATTAAAGTGGGAAAGTTATGAGTTACTTGTGAAGATCAGTATGGTTGAGTACTGGGTAACCTTCCAGGCTCCCGAAAATGAGTGGTTGGGTAAACTGATCATCTGTTAGCCCTTGATAGCATAAAACGGACAATACAAATATTCTTTACAACTGAGCATATATCAATACCCATGTACAGTCAAACCTGTTTAAAAAAAGAACAATACAAATTAATAAGGACCAGTGAGCAAGAGCAAATGGACTAAGTGTGGTTTAATAACCTAATTCCACTGTTTTTAATCATAAACTAACCTGTGTGATTCTGGCTAAGAATAGAATCACTAGCTGTCGATATCTACAGAGGTGTAGGAATCCTTCACATGGGTGTCATATTCATTTCATCATTTTTTGTCATGTTCATTATTGTGGTTAAATTATCAACCTCTGTGTGGTTCCAGGGAGCCATATAAGTGATGGTAAGAATAGAAACACTGTGGCTCATGCATGACGTAGGATTAAGTGACAATTTGAGTAATATGATAAAATTGGTATCAAGGTTCTAGGCTCAGTCATATTTATTTGTTGATGTATTTTTTTTTAATCTGTATGCTAATTTGTTGTCTTTGTACATATAGAATGAACTTGGAATCTTTCATTTTGTTGATGTCGAATAACCTGTATAATGTGTTGGTACGCCGTAAAACCCATTCATTTAATCATAAATTTCAATTAAAAACTTATTCTTGGCTTCAGCACTGATGATCAAACCACTTCAGTGCCCACTTAGTGAAATAAGAAATAAAAATGATATTTCACCGAAACAAACAACTTTTCTCTCTTTCGTGGAAAATAAACACAACTTCTGTCATAAAATATGGCCGACAGCAGTCGTGTAATGGTAGAACATCCACTTCCCATTTGGAATGTCATGGGTTCAATCCCCTGCTGTGTCATACCAAAGATCTGAAAAATCGTATTAGAGGCGTTGTAGCTTGGCACTCAGTAGAGGGATAGTTCTAGGGATGGTTGACCCAGTGTCAGTATAATGTGACTGGGTGGGGTTTCATACCATATGCCTGTGGCATGATATTCTAGTGTGCCTGTGCTGAGAATACTGTCTCAAGTAGAAACCATTGTGATCTGACTTAAAAAGCGACGCTTAACACAATACTACAACAGCAACATAAAATAATTACAGCACGCAGGTAACTACAATGTACATTGTACATAACTACAAGAAATTTAAGAAAGCTTAGGCCATTGTTACAAGTCAAAGTTATATGAAGTATTAGAAAGTTTAGTCGCGTTTGTCGAGTTGCCTACACTTCAAACTTAACTGTTGATATAAATATTGGCAAGTATACACCACCGCCTACCACCGATTTAATATAAATCTTAATCCTTTTATTCGCTGAAGTTTCAAAGAGAGCATTTAATTACCAAACAAAAATACTTTCATCTTTAATTTTTGATCACCACAATAATGGTAACATTAGTAGTAATAACAGTAGACTTTTGGTTACCATTTGGGAATATTCATACTAAGTACCTGTCTCGCAAATATACGTTCCTCTCTAGCAAACACCCACGGCCAGATGAACAATTTTAGTTCAGTAAATTCATCATTTACTGGCAGTATGACACATGGCATTTTACACACTATTCTCGGGGTCCAAATAAACACCCCATCACAGCCCAGGGGTGTTTATATTCTGGGGTGTATGGTGTTTTGTATTTCTATGAATCCCATGATTTATATAGTCCATTGCTTTATCTGACATCAGCTCTTATGACAGAAATGTGATGGTGCTGTCACTCGTTCATTAACTCTCACTGCTAAAGTTGTATGTTCAAATCCTGAAGCTGATCCAAACATTTGTATGTGAGAAAGTTCTATTTATAATACCTGCAGAGAGGGTTATCTGACATCAGCTCTAATGACAGAAATTTGATGGTGCTGTCACTCGTTCATTAACTCTCACTGCTAAAGTTGCATGTTCAAATACAGAGGTTGATCCAAAGATTTGTATGTGAGAAAGTTTGAGGTTTTCATGCACCAGTAAAACTGGTTCCTCATATTATGTAAATGGTACTTAACTTAAGATAAATATTTAAAAGAGAGAGAGTGCCTGATAAAAACATTTTTCATTATTCCAATTAAAGTTGATTAATTATCAACATGTGTAATTAAATATGGCAGCACTGTAATAAATAGTGTTGGCTGCTCACACAAGAGGTTGTGAGTTCATTCCCCAGCTTGATTTAATGCCTCCAAAAAACTCACCCACTAAACATGATTCTACCAAGGAAGCGGACTCGAGAGTGATTCATATAACTTTGAGCTTTCTTCTCAATCGAGCTTAAAGAAATTCGTATAGACTAAAATGTTCTGGTCAAATGGTTTCATTTTAGATACGTTTTTTCAGTCACTAATTTCTCTAATTGAAATTACAGACTGCCAGAAAGAGTACCATCGGTGATCAGAAAGTAGATGGATCAAAGGTAGTATTGTTGTTGTTGTTAACCAGTCCATTGTCCCGCCCTTAGTTTACTCTAGCTGGTCCAGCAGTTCAACTCCCCCTTAGATTCAAAATATATTATTTTTTTTAAAAAAGTATCATTCAACCCTGTGCAAAATAAACTTTTTATAATATATATATAAAATGCTGGACCTGCCTGGGTGTTGAGTATCTGTGCTGTTCCTATAATGTTATATCTATAGCTTCATTATTATACTACTAAGGTCTATGATCTGCTTAATCAAAAACCATCCATCCATCCAGTTACATTAATCCATCCTTCCTTCAATACATTCCTTATCCTTCCTTCCCTCCTAAATCCTTCGTTTTAAGTTATTTATTTTGCATCGACTGTGATTCAACAAGCTTTACATTTTAGACGAATCACACTCGATAGCTTTCTAATAGAATCTGTACTAAGCATATAATTCAGATAAAGTGTTTTGCTCCTGGGGATACAACACATGGATGTGGGGGAGGATCTAACCCACAACCCCCACAACACCCTGATCCTGGCTCTGATGCTCTTCCACTGGACCATGTGCTCCACATTTCTTCATTCATTCCTTTCCTTTATGATTTTTTTAAGAATGGTGAAGGGGCATTACATGTTGCCTCTGTCCGTTTGTCCGTCTGAGTGTTCTAACAATATGTGGCTTCTTTGTGCCAAGCTGATGACTTATTTGGCTAGAAACAGCCGCATAATTTTTATCAACTGATTTTCAATCGTACAAAACACCCCACTAACCCTTGACCGTAGCCTCTTAACTACCCATTTGGGGTCCACCTGGGTGGAGTAGTCAGGGGCATTGTCTCAAAGTCACTTACCGCTCACCGCTTAGGTCGTATATAGGTTTGAGTCCTGCTGGCTCCAAATACTTTATGTGACAAAGTTTGCCATCTACTTGTGGAAGGATGTTGGTTCTGCTCAGATTCATTCTGAGGTCTTCCTGGATATGCCATATATAACCTGAAATGTGTTGGAAATGGAGTTCAACCCCGTTAATAGGAGTAACTACCCATTTGTGTGTGGATTCATGTGTACGTGCGTCCATTAAGTTGGTTTCTCATGAATATCTTTTGAAATGGTGTATGTATTTATTATTAATTGACGCATAGCTGCATGATTATAAAATACTGGGCGAGTTTCATATTTGTCAGTGTTGATTAAATTTTAGAAATGCTATGGCCCCTTTTTTATTAAATATTTTATTAAATTTACTAACATATAGCAGGGACATCCATATCCTGTGGACACATTTTTAGTTTTCTTATCAAGTTCTTCTCCGTCGCCTTTAATACATGAATATCCTTTGTTCTTTATTTAATTTCTTTTTTTCCACCGTCCTTCTTTCCCTCATTCTTTTCATTATTCCTTCCTTTCCTCCGTATTTTAATATAAAAAGCTCAATATTGATATATTGTCAATTTATTTTTTATCACAAAACTCTATTATAAAATGACAATAAACTGGATTTTAAACATAACAAATGTTTGATTTTACTGACATATTTATCTGTAATAAAAGATCAAAAATGTTTCTTTATTCACGTCTTAATTCAACTATGATTTTCAATGTTTAAATATCCGAAACCTTGATTGTTATCATTAATATTAAGCCTTGGCGGATTCATTAATACATTACACAAATATTGATCGTATTACCCTTAGATGTAGTTTAATAACCGATATTAATATCTCGGACAAACCTTAAATAGAAATATGGCATTGTAAAGTGTATCGTTATCAATGCTGTGTTACTCCAAATTAAATATTTAATAAATATGTTTAAAGGTCCTGTTACCATATTTGATTTAAAAACATATCCTTGCTATATGTATAAATTTATTTTAATTTTGATCTCTAAAAAGTGACCTGTTGATTAGTCAACTGCATGTTAGTCAACTGCATGGGCAACTGGTTGACTCAAGATTAGTATATAATAGATTTAGAATGATGTTATATCGAGAGCAGTAATTTTTAATGAATGAATGAATGAAGAACATTGTTTTTAGTATCAGTTACATATGCTGGTTATGACCATGTGTTTGTGATTAAAAATTAACTTACAAAAAAACGTATGGTTTGTACTAGAAGTTTGCTTATTGTTTCAAACTGGGAGAGAAATAATGACAGATCCTGGTCTGTTGGGTTACCGATTAGCTGAATACCTGAATGAAACTGAAACAAGAACATTTAGGTAGCTGTACATTAATCGAGTACATGTAATTTGAATTATTTATGCCGCACCTGTTGCATTCGGACGTTGGTTTTACAGGCCAAGCATAACCTAACCAGTTCGCATGAAAGCTTTTTTTTTCCCCAACCATAAAATTGCAGTCGATTTCATCAAAAAATTCTTGTTCATTCTGTTATACATTTGAGAGATGGGTTTTTACCTTAAAGGGACAGTCGACCATGGCCGAATGACCTAAGGCGCCATCTCAAGATCACTTACCTCTCACCGATATGTAATAAAGGCCATAGGTTTGAGTCCTGCTCGCTCCAAAAACTTTTATGTGAGAAATTTTGCCAGTAATTGCGGAAGGACGGGGGTTCTACACAGATTCATTCACAGGTCTTACTCCTGTGTAGAACCAGAACTAGGCATATGTGGCTAAAGTGTCTTGCTAAAGGACACCAAAGAACGCTTAAGGACACCGCATGGAGAATAAATATTTAAATAAATTGAGATGTAAATTGACAAATCATGTGTCAGTGTTTTAAACCTTTATTCAGGCTGAAGCTTATAAGCTTGGTCCCCTAGTTTGGTTCAAGATTATAAATGAAAAAATGTGCCAGTGTCTTAAACCTACATTCAGGTTGAAGCTTATAAGCTTGGTCCCCTAGTTTGGTTCATGACTATAAATAAAAAAAATGTGCCAGTGCCTTAAACCTTTATTCAGATTGTAGCTTATAAGCTTGGTCCCCTAGTTTGGTTCAAGACTATAAATAAAAAAAATGTGTCAGTGCCTTAAACCTTTATTCAGATTGTAGCTTATAAGCTTAATCCACTAGTTTGGTTCAAGATTATAAATGAAAAAATGTGTCAGTGTCTTAAACCTTTATTCAGGTTGAAGCTTATAAGCTTTGTCCCCTAGTTTGGTTCAAGATTATAAATGAAAAAAAGTGCCAGTGTCTTAAACCCACATTCAAGTTGAAGCTTATAAGCTTGGTCCCCTAGTTTGGTTCATAACTATAAATAAAAAAAATGTGCCAGTGCCTTAAACCTTTATTGAGATTGTAGCTTATAAGCTTGGTCCCCTAGTTTGGTTCAAGATTATAAACAAGAGAGTTTGCCAAACCTTTTTTCAGATTCATGCAATAATATTAATTCAAAAAATTAACTTATGCATAAATCAATTAATAAATAATTATCTCAGCAAGTGCTTTAATTAAAAAAAAGAAAAAAAATGAACGACAAAATATCCCTCACTGACTTCATACAAGTTTTTGTTTTAAATTTTATTTTTTTCATTCATTGAACATTAGATATATATTTCTCCAAATAGATTGCGTGTATTATTATAACAGCCCTACTTAAATGGTTCTAACTTAAATGACCTTATCTGGAATACATAATACAAAAATCAGCGGGGATGATGTATTGTCCGGGCCAGTATTGCTATGCTAACACCTTATCTTGCCGCTATTTAAATGTTCCATTATTTCAATGAATATCTTACGAGTTTAATGCTTTTAACAATTTTTACTACATCCACTGTAAGAACTGTAATGTTTGAAATAATGGCTTAATCTACAATTGTCCAACCCGTTTGAAACGCTTAATTATGTTTTCAGATATTCATTGTTTCGAGCTTGACAAAAAGTAGAGCGTTGTATTGAGATTTATAATGAGAATAATATAGATATTTTGGATAAACAGTTTTAAATCATGTGAACAAATGGGATTATTAATCTGTCCTATGGGGTTGTATAATTATGTATGGAAAAGGGATTACTCGTTTTAGGTGTATATTCCAATACAGAAAAAAAGTGTTAAGGATATATTTTGTCATGATTTTATAGTTTTTTTCGTTGACGAGGATAATTATTTAAGGGTTTTTTTCATGTGCATATTTTTATATATAAACAGTTAAGCATGTAGAAACAGTTTGATTGATGTAGGTATGCCAAAGTGTTCTGAAGTTTAAATGAGGAGAGATAATAATTGATTAATTTAAGTTTCTGTAGTGTAAAGAATTTAACTATTTATTGGGATTATTTAGATTTCATTTGAACAGTAAAGAACCGGTATGAGACTTAATATGATATCGATATATATTTGACAGGATAAGTAAGTATTTACAAACAAAAGCTGATTCCGATATTTAAAAAAAAAACATTAAAAAAAATATAATATTTTCTTGTAAAGTACTACTATACACATTTATACTTAGTATATGATACTATACATTTATACTTAAGCAGAGTAAATCTTTACAATATAATGGAAACATGGTTAAAAATACTTTTTCTTATTTATAAACAAAAAAACAGAGCCCACACAGGGTATTATTAAAGGTATATTTTCTCATGTATAGAGTCTGTCTGTCAGGTACCTTAGAGTCTGTACGTGTACCTTATATAAAAATTTGGAATTTTTACTGTATTTATTTTTGTAATAACCGATTGATGTCGAGCAATAGATGTCTTAAACTTTGTCTCATTTGATGCATTCAGTCTAAACTTCTCAAATCAAGCACATTTCAATGTAAAGGGAGATAATTTAAAGAGAGATAATCTAAATCACTGACTATAAGTTTTCTAAAAATTGTGTACAGTTTTAAAGAATGAAATATGTTGTTTATTGTTGAGGTATGTCTCTACATGTTCACAGTTTTTAATCAAGTTTAAGTCAGTAAATACCAGTTTTATCAGCACAAAAGCTGTTCTACCCACAGGGCCCATATATTGACCTAGTGGGTCATTGTCGTGAATATTAACCCATTACTTCATATAGACGCCTTTGGACACCTAATATAGAAGGCTTTTGAATTATTGGGTGAATTATGTTTATATTAACTGACAGAGTGGAAAACAGTGCAGGAAGTGTTCAGATTGCTCGTTACGAGCAATCTGAACTCTTCCTGCACTGTTTTCAAAGGCCTTCTGTGATTGGTGCGGGAAAACACGTATCTATGCAGTAAAGGGTTAAAATGTTGTTGAAGTCAAAGTATTCCCCTATGATTATATATTCAATATACTACTTTCTCACATTAAAGACACCTTATATTATCTGCATATTATTAAAGTTATACTTTCTCATGTATCAATGTCGTCTTAAAGGGTCATAAGGCCTTTAAATTTATTTCTATTTTAGAAACGGGTATAACTGTTGTAAATGGGTGAATTTGTTTCATCTTTCACATATTTTTGGTTATATAGTATTTATCAGTATGATAAAAATTAAAATCCAAAAAATTGTAAAAAAATAATGTTGTTTTTTTTTAAATTTCTTTTCATATTTTCAAATGAGTGCGACTTCTCAAGTACTGTTTTTCTTAAATATTGAGTTTCAGATATCAATACTTGGAGATTAATTGCATAATTTTCATATGATTATATTTTGTTAGATGCAAAGAGTGATTAGATGCATACATCTTTATAAAAGTAAATTTTAACATTGTCATTACACTGTCCCTTTAAAATCAAATCTTTATTTCGGAAATGTCATTGTTGTATGATGTTAAGCATGGCTTTCAACAATTAAGACAGTATTCTGAGTGCTGACACACTGGAGTATCATGCCGCAGTCGCATGGTATAACACCCCACCCAGTCACATTATTCTGACATCTCTCCTCTAAATGCTGAGCGTCAAGTATGAACACTACTAGAACCATTTTTCAAGTTTTTGGTAAGACTCAGCCAGAGGTTGAACCCACAACCTTCCGCATGGGAGGTGGATGCTCTACCACTAGAGGACTGCTGCAGTTTGTTTTAAATGAAAGAATTGGTGATTGGATTGGCAAAAACCTCCATCAATATCTGGCTTCACTCAGGAATGTATTTATGATGCTTGATTTTATTGTTGTAGAATACGGTATATAATTATAACAAGTGCATTTATTATGTTGACTACGGTACACAGGCATATTTACTTAATTGTTTACATGTAGAACATTTAAATGCACTTAAACAAACTCCATTTTACCTACCAGTCTCCGGAATAAGTTTAAAGGTAATTACGAAGGATTTAATGTAATCATATGATTGCCAATTGGCGTAATTAAAATATTTTAATTGCGAATGTTGATAAGAATTTATTTTATGTTAAACATTAAACTTGCAAGCAATCTTGTAATACAACACAGTCTCCATAGAGCTTAGAATACTAGCAGACACAGTCATAATATGACTGAAAGATTGTTGAAAATAAAGCTAAACACTATACAGTACAGTGCAATCAAGTACAGTACAATACAGCTAAGTACAGTACAATACAGCTAAGTACAATGCAATACAGTTAAGTACAATTATGTACAATTAAGAACAATTGTGTACAGTTAAGTACTGGGCAGTGCAGCACAGTTATGTATAGCCAAGAACAGAATATTACACTACAATACAGTTATAAGTATAGAACACTGCAATACAGTCAACAGTGTATTACACTACAATACAGTTAACAGTATATTACATTAAAGAACAGTATATTACATTACAATACAGTTAACAGTATATTAACTACAATACAGTTAAAAGTTTTTTACACTACAATACAGTTAACAGTATATTGCACTGCAATACAGTAAACAGTATATCACACTACAATACAGTGAACAGTATATTGCACTACAATACAGTTAACAGTGTATTACACTACAATACAGTTAACAGTGCATTACACTACAATACAGTAAACAGTATATCACACTACAATACAGTTAACAGTATATTAAACTACAATACAGTTAACAGTATATTAAACTACAATACAGTAAACAGTATATTACACTACAGTTCAGTTAACATGATATTAAACTACAATACAGTTAACAGTATATTAAACTACAATACAGTTAACAGTATATAACATTACAATATAGTGAACAGTATATTTCATTAAAGTACAGTTGAGTACAGTGTCTGTGTATTACATTAAAGTACAGTGCATTACATTAAAGTACAGTGCATTACATTAAAGTATAGTGAATTACGTTAAAGTATAGTTATGTACAGTTATGTACAATACAGAACAGTCCAGTCAAGTACAGCACATTACAATTAAGTACAATGCAATACAGTCAAGTACAGTACAATGTGATACAAAACAGTAGAGTCTGAAGTACAGTGCTGTACACTCACTGACTATAAAGCTCAGGTACAGTACTTTAATACTGTTGTACAATACTAAATCTGTCTGCATTATTGATTACTGCATCTCTTATCAAATATTCATCTATCTGTTAGAATTAAAATGAGCAATATTTATTGACTAACAATTAGTGTCTATTATTTATTGATGCTCCATGGTGCCATCTCCCCAACACCAGCCAAAGTCCTGGTTGTAATTATGTAACGGACCTTTAAAGTGGAATAGAGTGATGTTAACATAATGTTCCTGAATTGTATGTGCATTATACTAAGTCATTACCTCAACAAAAGCATTCTGTGTGGTATAAGTGAAATTAAAGATTTGGAAATAATTAACGAAAGATTGGTTATTAAACTTATTTATATTTTTTATGGATTACAACAGAGAATCTTAATCAAGTGCTCCAGTATTTTTGAATTTATTGAAGGAGTTTGCAACAATATATTATGCGAGATAATTATTATATATTTTTTGCCAAGTTTAATAGATTTAATAATGAATCTGCACTAATGAACATTATTTATATATTCGGGAAAGTTGATTAGTAGTTCGGCATTTTACGTGTGAGAGCCGAGTTATACAGAAAACATTGAGCAATGAATCAGAAGTGATATAACATAAGGTTAATATCAAAGATACGTCATGGATTTATTACACTCCTGCACTGAAAATTAAGGTTAAATTTATAAACCATGGTAGTAATACCTCATATAATTTATGAACAAAATGTACAAATTTCTAACACTATTGTTCTTTTTCAAAAAAACAATTTGTATGTTTTTTTACTCATAATAATAATTTCAAAACACACTGCAGTGGTAATTTATTGGTAGAGCATTAGTTAGATTGTAAAATATGGATCTGCTCTTTAAAAATTCCATGCCTCCTAAACTCTTATAGTTCATTATATTTCTACTGAAGATGTGTGTTTGTTCAGATTTCGTGTTACTCATCCTAAGGTAACGCCCCCTTTAATCCGAAATTCCGGATCGGCTTCTGAAATACATTTTTAAACTGATATATTATATATTACATATTATGCCTACACATCTGTAGCAGAGTGGTCTAAGGCGCCATTTATCGAGATCACTTATTTCTCACCACTAAGGTCATAAGTTCAAGTCCCGCTTGCTCCAAAAATTTTATGTGAGAAAGTTTGTCAGTTACTTGTAGAAGGACGTTGGTTCTACTCAGTCTGACTTAGTCTGAGGTCTTCCTTCACCAGTAAAACTGGATATGCCATATATAACCTGAAATGTGTTGAAAATGGCGTTAAACCCCATTAAAAGTATATATTAACACATTTCAGGTAATATAAGAAATCCTTTTATCACCTGTTCTGATTTTTCTGGTTAAGGAAATTTTCCAGCACAAATGAAGCATACTGATAAGTGATTTCTTAATTTAGAGACTATTGCAATGGAATCAGCTTTTGTTCAGTATTTTGTCGTATTGATTTTTTTTTTGTGTGACTGCCTTACTCAGTAATCTCAGTTTACAGAGATACTAACAAGGATGGTAATATTTAAAGGTAAGATAAATAAACATCATTCTTGGCCTCAGGAGAAATGTTAGAAACATTTTGGAAATATCTTATTAATTAGTTTTTCACTACGACAAAAAATAACAGAATTATGGAAATGGATTGCATTATTCTTCTCTAACATTGGATGTCAAAAATGCAAGGTAGCATTCTGAAGCAAATGTTACATGTGGCGGACAATTAAGGAAATACGCAAACCATATTGACTTCTTGTGACAATGGAATATGTACAGTGTATTACATTAAAGTACCGTTTATGAAGAAAGTATGTATGTTAATCAATCATAATTGAAGTAGTTAGTGAAACTGATACACTACATTAAAAACCACTATGGAGTATGGGATGAGATTGCCCATGGTGGGGGCAGAAAAGAAGCATCGCGTGCCCGCCCTGCCTGGGGTCGGGGTTCCGGGTTTGGAGAATCTGACCAAACCTAAACATGGCATGCAAGTAAGTATATGTGTATATCTGTAATCATGCAGTTTTTAAGAGTGTTTTAAATACAGTCAAATCTGTGTAAGCAGCCACCTCTATTAAGCAGCTACTTGTCTTAAGCAACCACATTTGCTATTTCCTATTTATTTGCTTTCAGAGAAAATCTGTATTAAGCAACAACCTGTCTTAAGAAGTCACTTTTGCTCCTTTCCATCATTGGCTGCTTAAGAAAGGTTTAACTGTACCTTGAAGGGTTTATATACTTAACAATTACATTTTTTTGTGTAATTACACTTTTATTACTCATAATTCGTACATAGCCTAAATATACACAATGTGTATCAAAATATTTTTTTCAATAAAAAACACTTGAATTAGACAATTATATTACAGCTTTTTCAATGTATTCCACAAACTGTTGAAGGGTAGTGGCCCAAGAAGTGCCCCTGTCCCCACTTCCTGGATCTGCCCCGGTTTGCCCTGCCATAAAGTCTGTTTCAAGAAAGACATCATTAGTCTGTTGTGATTAGTCTTGTGTGTACAGTAATTATTGTAACGATTCATTTCAAAATCAATGTCAAATAAAAAAAAAAAGCAAATTATCATGTTTTGTAATAAAATCAATTTCTCTTAATATTCCATTGATCTAATCGTTGTTTGCCATTTGTCATCTCAGACAGAACCTTTGTCCGAGATAAATGAACGCGACTTTGTGCTTAAATCTCTGCAAGTACAAACAGTTTTTAGTTTTCCATTTTCCATTGATTTTGAAAACTGTCTATTGAAATTCCAATTATTTTAGATTGAGAATTTGGTGAAAGGCGAACCATGTAACAATACATTATTCTGTCACAGTTTGTTTTATTTTAACTAATAGGTTTTTTATGACAGTCACAGGTTATTTTTGGTATACTGGTACTGGAGTTAAATACACTTTGTAAAGGAGCTATAATTACTGTTAAGTGTATTATAGATCAGTTGTAGAATATTAAGTTTCCGCATTTATTACATTCTTTATTGTTGGAAAATGGATTGTTTTGCTGGAAAGCTTTTCATTTTAACTTTGTATACCATGGAGTATGATATTGAGAGAAGATCTATATACTTTTTCTAACAAATCAATAATTAACAGTGTTGTATGATGATTAGACATGTTGAGAGTCTTTTTAAAATCTCTGTGATATATATAGGATAAATGGAATTAATAAATCAGTATGTTGTTGTTGTTCTATGGTGTTAAGTGTCTCTTTTTCAATAATTTTTGAGTCATATTGACACGTCTTCTTCAGAGACAGTATTGTAATCGCTGCCAGATGGAAATGTCATGCCACAGATACATGATATGATACCCCACCCAGTCACATTATACTGACACTAGACCCAGAACTATCCTTTAAATGCTTATAGTGCCAAGGGAGGAAGCCTCTAGTACACATGATATGATACCCCACCCAGTCACATTATACTGACACCAGACCCAAATCTATCCTTTTATGCTTATTAAAGTGCCAAGTGAGGAAGCCTCTAGTACATATGATATGATACCCCACCCAGTCACATTATACTGACACCAGACCCAGAACTATCCTTTAACCCTTTGCTCCATAAACACTGCTTGGACTCTTCTAAATTGAAAGCATTAATTCACCACATATCAGCAATGGGTGAATTATGTTTATATTAACTGACAGAGTGATAAACAGTGCAGGAAGAGTTCAGATTGCTTGTTACGATCAATCTGAACTCTTCCTGCACTGTTTTCTGTGATTGGTGCGGGAAAATGCGTATCTATGGAGTAAAGGGTTAAATGCTAATTATAGTGCCAAGTGAGGAAGCCTCTAGTACAATTTTTATGATCTTTGGTATGACCAAGCCGGAGACCAAATCTAGGCCACCAGTTCCTCATGGGCGTCAGGCTCTCCACCTCTAGGCCATGCTGTGATACATCGGTATGCAATCGGTATCGCAGGTGATAATAAATAAAAATATTATCAGATTAACTGAAATAGACAAAATAATAAACTGTGTACTGTATATGTTCTGGCTTGTTATGACAATAGGTATGTTATATTATACCACCGGCGTCGGTATGCCATGAGCTTGACTCTCTAAGGTATAATGGATAAGATTTTTTTTTTATATCTGACTTAAATGCTTCTAATAACAGGAGATGTGAAATAGAAATTGTTAACCTATATGAGCTCCTTGGAGATGTGTTTTGCCTTAAAATATATATTGTAAAACCCAAGGTCATTCAGTAAGAAAACTCGTGTCTTCAAAATCAACTCGGGGACTTTTTCAATTTTTTGTTTCCATTTGCCCCACACCCATTTCATTTCACCTAGGGTTGTTATAGAAAAATTCTATTTGTTTCTTTATGTGTTTTAATCTCAGTTTGCAAAAAAAAGAACTTACAACCACATCACAGATAGAGCATTTTTATGCCTTCGCCATTTTCAAGTGGGGGCGGGGGGTGCATATAGTATCACTGCTGTCCCATATGTACGAATATGGTTTTTGACTTATATCTTTAGTTATTATGAACAGATTGAAACCAAATTTGGTGTGTGACATCACATTCAGGTAATACAGGTCAAGTTTGTAATTCGTTCCAGTCTGATGGAGTTATGCCCCTTTTTGGACTTAGATTATTGACGTCAAGAAATTGGTTTCTGCTCAATATCTCTTGAAGGATTAGATGGATGTGATTCATTTTTGGTAGAAAGATGTATGGTGATAAACTACAGCTCAAGTTTGATTTCCTTCAAAATCCCTACATATTAATTAGGTGTTCTGGGCTCTGATTGGCTGATAGTTTCCAATCTCTAAAGTCTTTATTTATGGACCAATTTTGATGAAAATTTATATTTGGCTTTATATCAACAAGACCCAAGTCAAGTTCAACAATGGATGGAATTGGTGCATATTAATAAGGTGATCTGGACTCCGATTGGCTGACGGTTTCCGACCTCTAAAATCTTTATTGATGGACCGATTTTTATGAAACTTGATATTTGGCTTTATTAATATCTACAATGTAGTAACAAAGTGAGGGCATCTGTGTCCCATGGACGCATTTCTAGTTATTTTTTTATTTGTAAAATACCCCAGGAAATGCTTCAACAAAACAAAGGATAATGTGTTGTGTGTGTGGGGTTTATTTGCAGACAAAACCCTGTAACTGTCTCCAGGATATAATTATGAAGTATCCAATAACTGAACATGTATAATAAACATAGATTATACTGGTAATTGAGTAGGAGAAAAGACAGACGACAACAATTTTTATTGGTAATAACATAAAAATACAACAAAACGTTCTGACACTTGCACAAAGGATTTTCAGAGTACCTGCTGTGTTATGGGCACTTAGAATTGATATTGAACTAATTTGTTGTTCTATGGTATTAAACGTTACAATACCATCCATTAAAATGTTTGGGTTCCGTGTGAAACATTCCTTTATGACTTTCCTATGTGTGATGGTATTATTTGTTGAAAAACTATTAAACATATTCAGTGTAAGAAGGCAAACGAGGACATTACCTGCTTTGCTGAGTTTATTTTTATTAAAAAAAAAAATGGATTAAAATTATTTATTTTAAAGTGCAATAAGCCAAAATAATATTAGTAAATAAATTGAGCTTTGAATAACACTGTTTCTCTTTAAATTAGCAATTATTGGAAATTAATTCATTTAATTGTAAAAGGAATGAAAGTATATATATACAATGAATATCAAAATGAGGAATTGTATATAAATATAAGTGAATTGCACCTATAACAAAATATACGACTATAGAAGCATATGAAAAAAGAAAGTTTCGTTATTTACCTAACTGGAGTGGGAAAGAAATGTTTATTTATGTACAATCAACAAATAAACATGAAAGTGAAATAGAAAATGGAGTTTGAAGTTCGGGCTAGAGATCTCAAGTCTGCTCTAAATCGTTTTTCTGGGGGAGTTAATTTTCTTCAAAGTGTGGAATTTGTGGTAAGTAGCTAAAAAATCTTGACAAAAATAATTGTGTTCGATTATCACCCTTTTTTTTCTTATAAAGGGGGAGGGTGAGAGGATATTATTATTTTTTTTATTTTTATTTTTATTTTTTTTTAATTTATTTTACGAAAATAAAAAGGGTCAGCAGCATGAAAATTAGGGGGCAGGTGGGGACGATAATCTAGCAGTTTATTTATGATGGCTTTATGATGATTGAGTATATGATGATTGAGTGTATGATGATTGAGTGTATAGTGTATGATGATTGAGTATATGATGATTGAGTTTATGATGATTGAGTGTATGATGATTGAGTGTATGATGATTGAGTGTATAGTGTATGATGATTGAGTATATGATGATTGAGTGTATAGTGTATGATGATTGAGTATATGATGATTGAATATATGATGATTGAGTATAAGATGAGTGAGACTTCTGGGTTGTTGTGTTGTCGGTATTTGTATATATCGATTACAAATATCTTGTTAGCAGGGGTTGCAGAGTAATAGATAGAGTGTTGGCCGATCACACCAGAGGTTGCCGGTTTGATCCCAAGCTGGACCCGAAACTTCTCATAAAACAACACTGGTTCCAACTAGGAAACAGACTTGAGAGTGGTTCACATAAGCTCAGAGCTTTCATCGCAATCAAGCTAAAATAAATTAGTACAAACTAAATATATTGTAGTAGTTGTGGGAACAGGGGTAGGTTGTAGGCCTCAGTTGAGGACTTGCATAGTATCAGAGTGGTTTATAATTCAGACTGGTACTGTCTTGCCATTTTTTGTGTGACGTCAGTTACTGTCTGTTTAACACTCAAGAGTACTGGGTTCAAATCCTCACAGAGGTATAACTGATTTCTCTTTTTAAAAACTTTCCATTCCTGTTACAGTTGAATTCTATTTTTTCAAAATTAAATTAAGTATTATATGAGATGTGGGTTGCACGTGCACATCAAGTGTGCTGTTTCTTTAATGGCGGTAAATGTAAAAATATGTTTTATATTATGCTGAATTATTTCATAAATTTTGTGTACTAAATAAAGTGTCATATGGAGCACGTGGTTCAAAGGTAGAGAATCGGACCCATGACTCGTGGGTTCAATCCTCCACAACCGGAGCAAGACAGTATATCATCATATGCTCAGTTAATGGTTCTGCCCAGGAAGTAAAAAAAACAAACAATTTGTCTATGTTGTAAAAACTTGTTTCACAATCGATGTAACATACTGGTAGATAGATTTTAAACATTGATAAAGTGTTATGTGCAAATTGTTTTTACACAATGGTGTCATAAATTATCAACAAGAAAGTATGAAGTAGATGGAAGTAGATTTAAATCCTCAAAATGTCAATCACTGGAACATAATGAGGATATAAACAACTGGGCCCAGTTGTTCAAAGCTTGGTTATCTTAACCCTGAGTTAAGCGAAATTTTCAAATCACAATATTTTTAGATATACAACTTTTTAGGTGATTATTTTATTGAACATTATGAAAATATGCCATATTGTTTCTAAAAATGCATTTTAATTGCCGTACAATCATTAAGTATAGAAAATATTGAAGTTACAAAATTTCACTTAACCCCGGGTTAAGCTAACCAAGTTTTGAACAACTGGGCCCTGGACTTTATCCCAATACTCGCTGGCAAATTTGGTCTAAATCATTCGAGACGTTAAGTATTAGTGACAGGCAATTGTAATATCCATCCATCGTCTGTATGGAAGGACATGTGGGTGGACAAGAGCAACTCTGTATGTCACACCACTAAATGGCTGGGGCATAACATTCGGGGTAGTAACTGGATTAATTTCAGCTTTATGTATTTTCAGAGCAACTCTGTATTGTCTGATTTTATGTTAGGTTGTGTATATAATATAGAAAATTTGAGTTAATTTTACTATTTGTCTATAGTATACTTACGACAACATTACATATGCTAATACTCGATTTGCCATAATCCACGAAAACAGAAAGACTTAACTATCCTCTATAAGTAACGAGTTACTATCCTTTGCTATAAATATGCGCATGCGCGAAAGCAACTTCCTCTTTCTGAGGAGGGGAGGGCTTGTAATGTTGTCGTAAGTATACTATAGACAAATAGTAAAATTAACTCAAATTTTCTATATTGGTCTATTTATATCTTACGACAACATTACATATGCTGACTTTAACATAAAAGCCTGGGGAGGAGAGGATAGATAAGTCAAAATAAAAGGGAACAGGGGAGCCTGTAAAAAATTATCTTAAGAAACTAAGATAAGTCATGTAAAAATCAGTTATGAATTTTAACATAGAACTAAACTTAATAAACTTTAACAGTGCTACAAAACTTACATACTTTGTAGAACCATCTGGAAGTGCTGTAACATCTCCGAAGTAGGAGATGACCAAAGTGTCTAGTTGTAGAAGACCTTCATTCCAACAAGTACAGCTTGTAATCCATTCCATATTATAAAGTAGCAGAAATAACTTACTCTGCCTGTGTAGACTGAAGAAACTCTAGTCAAAGATACCTGGAGACACGGCAGTCAAAAGGTCAAAATATTTTAAGTAATATATATCTATCTTATATATATACTTACATAAATCTACAAAATCAGAACTTCAGAAGTTGATTAGGAGATCCATGTACTGATATATTGATATATTATGTTAGAGAAACATAACATAAATCCTAGATTAACGAATATCAG
The DNA here is from genome assembly GCA_029582155.1 of Panopea generosa. Classification (NCBI taxonomy): domain Eukaryota; kingdom Metazoa; phylum Mollusca; class Bivalvia; order Adapedonta; family Hiatellidae; genus Panopea; species Panopea generosa. The sequence goes on from CM055904.1 coordinate 13,958,083, forward strand.
TAAGATGAAAATTAAAATGTAAATAAATTTATTTGATCAAGAATCCTGATACATAAAACACCCACCAAAAGGAGCTAGATTATGTAGTCTAAAACCATAAAGTTTGTTAAAAACAAACTCAATCTAGAGGTTCACCTCTGATCACAAACTGAGCTACCACAACAGAACTTAGAGTCAGGAAATATAAAAAGATGAGTAATCTCTTATATAGAACTTAGTTAAGGAGTTATGGGAACTCCAGTAACATGCTCATAGGATACGATCCTGAGAATTAGAATTCAGCCAAGCAAGAGAAGAAGACAATGTTCTAACTTTGTGTGCTGTTGGGTTTGCTCATGGAAGTACTACTTCTTCTAACTCATAAGAAGACATAATTGTCCCTACAATCCTTCTTGACATGAAAGCAAGAGAAAAATCTCTTGTGGTTTCTGGGAGATAAGCAACGAAAAGCCGTTTCCTGTACTTGCGCCATGCCTTAGAGCTATCTCAGTAGATTTTAATGTTCTCACTGGACATAAACCAGAAGAAGAAATCTCGTTACCTGAGGTGTTTGTAGGTAGGGCTGGAATAACCAGTTGTTGAATAGCAACCAAAGGAGGTTAATGCTATGAGAAAAACCCTGGAAAGAAAAGCAACGTAATGGAAGGGCCACCTACCGCGAAGTAAATGGAATCTTAAGTTCCTGATAATGCATGTAGCTCACTACGTCAATACCTGAAGTTATAGCTAACAGGAAAGTAGTTTTAAAAATTAATCCCAATCTCAAACAAGATATAAGTGGTTCGGATGTAGGACCTGAAATAGCCTACAGGACCTGGAGACAGTCCCCTTCTGGAGTGACATAAAAAGAAGCGGGATTCTCTAACTATGTTAGAAAGTAGACGACTATCGGACTTTCCTGTAACCTGCCTAAATGTTACAGAAATGGCTGAACAATAATCTTAAACTGAAGATGGTGAAAGACCTTTATCTTTGAAAGTGACACAAGAAATCTGATAGATAATTGAAAAGTGTGATTGCATAGATTCAATGACCCTGACTCACCCTTTTCCAACCAACCTTTTCATCTGTACTCATAAAGACATTTGTAGAAAAACTTCTAGAAATACCGACTGAAAGAACTCGAGTAGCAAATCATTCTGTTTCGAGATGTCGTTAGATAAGAGACAGGAGTAAAGATGAAACACTTGTCTTGGTGTGAACTAGCCGATCAAGAGCTAGACACACCAGGCCTCGTCTGAGAGGGAATACTACTGGAGGAGCCACTAATAGAGATAACAGTGTAGGAAACCATGGATGTCCAGTCCAAAATGGTGTTATCATCAGCAGCAAACCGTCTTCTCTCTGTGCTTTCAGAAGTACCCAAGATAGAAGTGGAGGTGGAGGGTATGCATTTTAGTCTAAAGCACCCGGAATTCCCAGGTGGTTTGAACCTCTGACCACCTGCTTTCGAGATGGACGCCTTAACCATAACACCACGAAAGACAGAATTACTTGAACAGACCCTGCCAAGGAATTGACAGAGCGTCTACTGCCCCTGACAGAGGATCTGAAACTGGAGAAACAAGGTTGGGAGTTGATTGATCAACCGAGTAGCAAATAGATCTACAAGGTGTGTCCCAAAGTTGGAACACCTGATCTAGTGTAGATCGATGTACCATCCTTTCTGTGTGAAATATCTGGGTTTTCCTGGAAAGGGAATATACCAGAATATTCAGTTTGCCTGTAATATACCTGGCTCTGAGAGAGATCCTTACTTGGGAGTACCAAGTCAGAGTCTCCTTTGCAAAGTTCGAGAGCTCCTGAGCATGAGCACCCCCCCCCCTTCTTGTACACATAAGAAGCTAAGGTTGTGTTGTCCGTGGTTAGCTTGACCAAGTGACCTCGTACTGACACTAGAAAGGATGTAGGGACGGAAATACTGCCCTCATCTGCAATATGTTTATATGGCTCGTTAATAACTGAATGAATGAATGAAAGAATGAAAGAAGTTCCCTGGCTGAGGCAGAGGGAACTGAAAGAAGATGTTCCAGTTTTACCTGACATAATCTTAATCTTTCTAGAGAAGGATCCAAAAAAGCTTCCTGTAGTTGGAAATGTGCTCTTAGGCAAGTAAATATTTGACAAAGAACCAATACCGACTTGTTCCCATTGGAAAAGACGTCCAGCTCTAGAATTAGACGTAGAAGATGTCTTGAGTGTTGCAGAGCCAAGTCCCTGGAATTGAAGGTTAGGAGCCAGTCCTCCAGATAAGAATGGAGACAAATATCTGTATAATGCACCTGGAATCATGAGCACTTTACTATTCTAGTGAAAACGTAAGGTGCTAGTGATAAACTGAAGGGAAGAGCTCGAACTGATAGGTTGAACCTTGCCAAGGGAAGCGAAGGTATCGTCTGAATCTGGTTGTATAGGAAAGTGAATGTAAGCAACTAACAGATCAAGCGAAGTTACCACTCGTTCTTTGTAGTTCCATTGATAAAGGTTCTCCATACCCCTGTTCTATTGGAACTATGAAAAGACGACTGTAGCACCCCTGCTTGGGAGAGGAGGGGGATACCGGCTCAATTGCAGTGAGACAGAAAATTCTAGACATATGTGTCGAAATCAACTGCTTCATTTGATCCCAGAGAATTACTAAGCATCTTGTGTGAAAAGAAACCGTTGGGGATTGACCCAAAAAAGCATTAGATACCCCTCTGGATCACCGAAAGGGTCTAAGGGTCTGCGAAAAATAATTTCCCCCGGACTCTGAGAAGGTAGAAAGTCTACCTCTTGAGAGAATGTCTAGCCTTGGGATCTTCAAATTTAAGTTGGAAGAACCCAGCAAAACTGGAAAGAGCCTGGAAATTTCCAGAAAGGGCACCCCTATTGGTCAGGCACTAGACCTACTCTGCCCTCGCCCCTGCCTCTGTATGACTTGCTTCCTTTATGGTTAAAAGTAACCCTGGAAGAAAGATCCCGAGTAAAATGGGGCCTTAAGACCCAACTACTGGAGTCCTACTGAATGGAGCTTGAGGAGCTATAAAAGGAAACCATACTGGAGGTCTGGTATGAAGTTTGGCCATGGCTAACCGCTGAAAAGAGGGGTTCTCAAACTCTATTCTACGAATCTTAACCACTTCTTGGAAATTAAGTCCAAGAAGTGTATAAGAGTTAAATGGTCCATCCTACAGACCAGAAACCAGCTGTTGGTTTAGAGAACTCTACTCCAACAGAAAAGTCTGACTCCTTAAAGAAAGGAAATATTGAAAACCTGACGAAATACTCCATCATATTGGCGTTGTCCTTAACCATTGACTATAGGAATAGATGCAGCTCGAAGAGAGCTTCAGGTAAGTTTATGGTCCTGCCGGATAGACAAGATACCACAGATGCTATAAAGCGACGGGTTCTCCCCTCCGTGTAACAGGAGTGCGAACGACCATCCTCAGGGAAGCGGACACCGATCGAGTGCTGTTGACCGGCGAACCCTCTCGGAAGAGCAACCTCCGCCCCCATAATATCCGAGTGAAATTGGGCCTGAACTTCTTAACATGCCAACAAATGTAAAGAATTAATTACAGTACTTCAAATCCGTGCCCAACCTGTCTGACGTAATAGCCTTAGAAAAGTGAGAGGAAGGGCCATAAGGGACCATCTCTTCCTCTCTAAGCTCTGATGTAAAATAGTCATCAAATGAGGTACCTGACTACTCTGTGGTAGCGAAAGGATAGAGTTAGGTGGAGTGTGAGTCTTAAATAAAATTCTAAGGCTGAGTAACCCTGAACAGTAGTGTAAGTATAAACCACTGTGAGACAAAGTTCAGGGCCAAATATATCTCTAAGCAGAGAAAACATCTCTGAGTAATGGGGAAAGGGTGTTCCCAATTTCTCGACCAAATGGCCTTGTCATCAATGGAAAGAGAAGCAACCATCGCCCCTGGAAAGGGGACTGGCAGTTGGTTAGCAGGGAGTGAAGGGACTACGTGGTCAGGAGTGAAACCCCTGGAAAAATTAGATCTAGTTGAGTGAGAAAGTACTCGAGATCTCTGGGTTGTGGTACCAGCCCTAGCCCTATGAGACTCCTTTTAGACTGACCCGTAGGTCGAAGGTCTAACTGAGGGTGTAACTCCAACACCAAAGATGCCTTCTTTCAAGATACATTGCTCCATTGGAAGGCCCTTATAATAATTAGGGAAAACTCCTCATGGTTAAAACACCATTGTTTTATTTAAAGGGCAACCCCCACGTGCCTTTGTAAATTTGATTCCGGTAATTCCGATAAGGTATACATATATTATTGGGGGTAATGTATAAATATGTCATTGGAATTCCACTGGTTAGTTTCCAAGACTATTAGAACTAGTGTAGAGACTCCCTTAGATATGTCCCTTAAATAAGAAGGGAAAAAGAAAACCGAAAGTCGGTGTCTCTTCCCTTAGATGAAAAACAAGAAACTTTACCTCTATTTCTTCTATGTTCCCTTCCACTCTTAGTGGTAGTCTTCCCTCGATCGCCTTCTGTTCCTGTCCTTGTGCTGCTGTTGCGCTGCTGGGACAGTGATAGCTGATTTTGAGGGAAATCTCTCGATCGTCTGCTGTTCAAGTCCTTGTGCTGCTACAGAGAGCTGCTGGGACAGTGATAGCTAGCGAATGTGGAGGAGCTCCTGGAGCGTCTTCGTCCACCCGTCACTCTCTGGGTTTTGGTACTAGACCTAGCCCATTGAGACTCCTTGTAAACTGACCCGGAGGTCGAAGGTCTACGGAGGGTGTAGCTCTAACACCAACGGTGCCTTCCTCCAAGTGACATTGCTCTATGGGAAGGCCCCTGGAATCTGAGGGATATCTCCCCGTGGTGAAGATACCTGGGTTAAGAGATATCCCTTGATTACCAAGACTGAGCTTTGTTAGGACATTTTGTACAAACGCAGGTTGTACAAATATCCTGAAATATAAAACAAAATTGGCGAACAATTTCGCCGGTTAGTTTGCACATATTATTTGTAAAAAACAGTTAAATGACGAAGAAACTCGTCGACTATTTACTTTTTAATAATTTAACAGTGAAATTCTCGCGAAATTAAATTGAGAATTAAAACTGTAAAGCGAATTTATTCGCTGAAAAGAAGTAACACAACTACAAACTAATGAATGTGCTTCTTAATAAAACAATAAAACGCACTATATAACGAAGAAACCGTGGAAAATTAGCAATTTTTACGAGTGAATTCGAATTACCTACCTCATACGAGGTTACGAAAACAGAAAGAGGAAGTTGCTTTCGCGCATGCGCATATTTATAGCAAAGGATAGTAACTCGTTACTTATAGAGGATAGTTAAGTCTTTCTGTTTTCGTGGATTATGGCAAATCGAGTATTAGCATATGTAATGTTGTCGTAAGATATAAATAGACCAATATGCTGATTGATTTGGGTATTGTGGGATTAATCTTATCTCCTTCTACATTGCTATTCAAATACATCCTTACATAATGTGGGGGTACTACATCATTTTGAATTGTTGAATGTCGAGTTTTGAAATACTTTTATTCTCTGATTGAGCTCCATCTTGCATTTCTATTTCTTTTTATATTGATTGTTACAAAAACTTTTTTTTTGAAACCTGTTTTTTTTTCTTGGCAAAATGTTGTATTCCCTAAGCCAAAGTATTAATTTTGTAGTTTGTATTTCCTGGGTAACATTTTTTTTTCTTGTATTTATCTTCTGCTGGTCTTTAAATATATTTATTTATATATATATATTCGATCCTCCATTATGGCTATGTGTGGTGTCTTTGAGCAAGACACTTTTTCCACATATGCTTAGTACTGGTTCTAACCAGGAAGACTTCGAGCGTGATTTGTCTAAGTTGTAAGAACTTGTTTCAAAATCGAAGTAAAATAAATAAGTTTAAACTAAATATATCTATTTAACTTCTGCATTCCCACAGACACAGACAATTTTTATTATTCTTATCATCATTGTAAATGTATTTATTCCATGCAGGTACATGTACAAGAATATTTCACTACTTATTAAGTGTTAATATTATATAACTATACTAATCCGTTCATTTTAATTTCCGTTACAGAGTCCTACCCATGCCAGCACACATCGTCATCACCGAACGAAGCAGGCAGACGGACAGACAAACAGTCATAACCTTCCACCGTCGCATCAGTCTGTGCCCCAGCATTCACAACATACCTCATCCAACAAGCATTCGAAGGAACACAGTAACTCAGGAAAACATCATAAAAATGGCCTTCACCACTCCGAGGTCTGTATTCACTAGCCATTTAAGGCCATTATAAATTAATTGCTAGATTTTCATCCAAATTTTTCTTAAAAACAGGAGGGCAGGTGAGTTTGTTTTTTTGTTTTTTTTTAATTTTGATGTTGTTTTTTTTTGTTATGAAAATAAAAAGGGTCGAGGCGGCATGAAAATTAGGGGGTGGGGATAATAATCTAGCAATTTATTATGGCTTAATCTGATATTTTCAACTAAAATGTGGAGAGGAGTGCATGGTCCACTGATAGAGCACCAAGCCCATTATCGGAGGGTCATGGGTTCGATCTTCCCTTACGGCCATGTGTGGTGTCTTTAAGAACTGGTTCTACCCAGGAAGATTTTGAACCTGATTTGTCTATGTTGATTTTTCACAACAATCAAAATAAAATAAATCAGTTTAAACTAACTAAAATGATGTAATAGCAAAATTTCGTTCCATAAAATAAATAAAATTCATAAGGCCGTCCTTAAAAAAAATATTTTTGTATGCTAGCTGTGCTTTGATTTTGAGATTTTGCATACTGGTAGTCATTTTAAACAAAAATGGACAGAAATCATGGAAAAAAATCAATGATTTGAGCGTCAATAATAGAATTGGGGGAGTGGGGGGGTAGCTACAATTTTGAGTATGAGCAAGGCAAACAATTTTTTTGAAAAGCCCTCATACGGATTTCATTACAAGTTCAGTTCATTGCAAGTTTATCAGTATGTTGTTATATAATATAAATACTCAAAAATCTTTATTAAATGGTCCCTGTTGATCATTTTCCAAACTGGGAACTTTTTATAGACCAAAACATTAAATTTGCTAAACGTTTTCTTTTATTCTGTATTGTTTGCTTTGTACATTAGAAAGTAGGAAATAAGTATGATATCCATTGTTAGAAATGTGAATTAGTAACAGATTATACAAACTTACAGCAGGAATGATGATTAAGTTTTAATTACGCTCCTGCGATTCGCAAAATGGTGAGGGGTAAATATGTCTTACCTGGTTCCTTGTCTGTTTATTTTTGTGGTTGTTCAACAAACAAGACTTAGTTTCCATTGTATAACTTTTGAAAAGGTCTGTGAATTTGATTAATATTAGACGTGTAGCTGCATAAATATAAAATTAAGGTCAAGTTAGATATTAGTCAACACTGGTCAGATTTTACAGAAGTTACAGCCCCCAGTCTCAGTGATGATTGATATACATTATTGTCATTATCATTCTTCTCTCACTGCTGACTCAAGTGGGAAAGTTATCAGTTACTTACGGAGATGGGTGTGCTTGAGTACTGGTTAACCTTTCAGGATCCCAGGAAACAGAGGTTAGATTTACTGATCATCTGTTAGCCCTCAATGGCATAAAATGATGCTTAATATTCAATAAATCAATTGACCTAATATTTGGTAAAATTTACTAAAATATAACACGGGCATCAGTGTCCTATCGACACATTACTAGTTTTAATTTTGTTTTCAAAAATATGGTTGGATGGGGGGTGGGGGTTATTGTGAGGAGGGCCTTTACTAGTACAATGTACTTTTCAGTAGCTGATCTGTAAAACTAACAGATAATCTGTTGTATTTCTCTCATTATATACATAATTGTACTGTCATTCCATTGTCGGTCAATTAAACTTTTATAACATTTACAAAATAATATATTTTGTAATGAAATTATCACGCAATCAAAACTGAACACTTGCAAGTGAAAATATAATGATAAAATATAAAATCTGCATGGAACCCACGGTCCAGTGGTAGAGTACCGAACCCATAATCGGATGGTCGTGGGTTTGATCCTCCGCCATGCATATGTGTGGTGTCCTTGAGTATGACACCTTTTACACATATGCTTAAGTACTGGTTTTGTCAAGGAAGACTTTGAGCGTGATTTGTAATAACTTGTTTCATAATCAAAATAAAAATACCCTTTACTCCATAGATACGCATTTTCCCGCACCAATCACAGAAGGCCTTTGAAAACAGTACAGGAAGAGTTCAGATTGCTTGTAATGAGCAATCTGAACACTTCCTGCACTGTTTTCCACTATGTCAGTTAATATTAACATAATTCGCCCACACGCCATGGTGAATTAATGCTTCCAGTATTAGAGGTGTCCACAGGCATCTATATGAAGTAAAGGGTTATACTCCCATGTTGCACGAGAGTGGTATTAGGCAAGAGTATATAATGCCATTGTGCCATTTGAAATTCATACATTTTTACTTAACTGTTCATTCTATGATGATATAAGAAGTGATACATTTCGTGTAAATATTAATAATAATTAGCTAAATTTAACTCTTGACTGTACAGAGAAATTTAAGCATATCATACTTGGTGATCAAAGGAAAGTTACCCAGTTTTTAACCAAAGCTTTCCTAAAAAAACAGAAACTCAGCTTACAATAACTCATAACTATAGTCATTTTTTCAGTATTATTTGTTAAAAAAATAACATTTATATATTATAGTATAACCATTTTGTATATTTATTTGAATTTGATATCCCCATAACTGATTATATCATGATTGTTTTAAATGTGATACTTTGTATTATCGATAGTGACTTATAGGCCTATCGCAGGCAGGGACTGCTTCATTCTCATTTATTGTTTATATGCTTTTTATTGATTTGTTAATGCACAGGTCACTTTAATAAAAGATTTATACTTACTTACTTACTTACATTACTCATTAAGGAATGATAAAATTAAGCTAGACCTCATCAAAGGTAATAAATGTTTTCCCAGGGCAAGTTGGTGGCGACAGTTGCGCCTACTACATTACCCCACCTGAACCAATCAGATCATCATCATCATCACAGAAAACAGAAGGACGATGACGGGAGTGTGTTGCCGTCCCTCAAACAGTCGGAGTCTGTCACAAGGCAGAATACATATTCCACTATTGGGACCCCAGAACGGAGCAAGCGGGACCAGTATGGGAACAAACTGCCCTTGTCACCTGCAGGTACACACCTCTTAACTGGCATTTGGTTTTTTATATATTGTTGTGGTTTTTGGACTTTCTTTCCATCAACAATATTTCAGTTAAAAAAAGAACATCTAATCATTGTTGCACAGATGCCTAGTACTAGACACACCTTATCTCTTGTAAGTCATTCACGTTTTCTGAGAGGTGTTCGTGTGAGAAAGCTGTCGCGTATCATGGAAGATAAAAGTTTTCCTCCATAGGGAAAACCCTGTATTTTCTATGAACATAAATAAGAGAAGACTCTATCTCCCATGCCATGTGACATCTTTCTCACAATCCCAGCGAAAAAATCTAGGACTAAATCTATTTGTGTAATATATTTCTTTATCCACAAATTGCTATCATATTTTTATTTTTACGCTTATGCAAATATTTTTCAATTTGATTTTTTTGTAGGTAACTATAAAAACAAGAAAAACGTTACGTTGGAATAATGGCATTGACATAATTTTTACAATGACCGGCTTACCTACAAGAACAGTGTCAGGGTAAAAATGAAGTGTATTAGTTTAACAAACAATTTGCAGGGAGATTAACAGGTGTAAATTTCTAATATAATATTAGTTTCAATAGCTACTTTAAAATACCAATTTCTTCATTATCTGTCAAATTTGGGGCATACAACATGCATTTGAACAGTAGGATATTTTTTCATGACAGCCATTATCTAGGGTCTATCATTTGAAAGAAGATTACCCATTATAAGTTTCTCCATAGAGCATGTAATTTTGAACCCATGGGTGAGTTTTTCTATCCCACAAGGATACTTATGATGGATTCTGACAGTCCTATTTACCAGAAATGTTCACATATGCTGATACCTGGTCTTAACTGATGGGAAATACAGTCAAACCTGTCTTAAGGAGCCAGTCAAGGGAAGGAGCTAAATTGAACTTTTAAGACAGGTTGTTGCTTAATACAGAATAATTTACTCTGAAAGCAGAAAAATGGGAAACAGAAAGTATGGTTGCTTAAGACAGGTGGCTGCTTAATAGAGGTGGCCACTTACACAGATTTAACTGTATATAGTAAAATCTCTTTAATAACATTGTATGTTTTCATTTTTCATTATAGAAGCTCTCAAGTTGTATAGAGGTAAGCTAACTGCATTTGAACAGACGGAGATCCTCGACTACCCGGAGATATGGTTTCTGGGATTGGAGGGCAAAAAGATAGAAGGGGAACCAGGAAGTGCTCAAAACAATGGTTATGATGATGAAAATGGATCCTATATTAAGGTAATTTTGTTTCAGATAAATTAAGACAATACAATGCAGTCCCGTTATAATGCGGTCTGATATAATGTGAATTCCGTTATAACGCGGTTTTTCCTGTCAAACAGGAGCCAAAGCATCCACTTTTAGGACACATTCCTCATAACAGTATACATATTAATAGCCGTTATAGAGAAACATCTTCCTAAATACCATATATACAATAGAAGAGAGGGTCTTTCAAGGCCCAGTGGTCTAAGGCACCGTCTCAAGATCACTTGCCTATCACTGCTAAGGTCGTAGGTTCGAGTCCCGCTTGCTCCAAAAACTTTATGTAAGAAAGCTTGCCAGGTACTTGCCGTAGGCTGGTTGTTCTACTCATATTCATTCTAAGGTCTTCAATAAAACTGTTAATGCCATAATATAACCTAAAATGTGTTGAAAATGGTGTTAGATAGAAGAAGTGACAACTGGAGGCGACTGCCTTCAACCTGTCAGTAGTATAACCACCACTTAAGAGCTTAAACCTGGTGTACTGGTTTTATGTTGTGCCTTTTAACATAAACTTCATAAACACTCGGAATTTGTGAAATTATGATTTTTATTTTTTTTTGGTTTCTAAATAAGAACAAAATCTAACCCTGTGTGATTTTGGTGATTTTCAAATTTGATGATAAAACCACCTCAAATAAATGCTAACCTTCTGGGTAATGTTTCTTTAGCTGCTGAATGATCAAGTTGCATATCGTTATGAGATCACTGAAGTGGTCGGGATAGGCGCTCACTGTGAAGTGGTCAAAACATATGACCACAAGGAAGGAAGACTTGTTGCTGTAAAAACTGTGAGAAAAAATAAACGGTAACTTCTGCACCAGGTGGAAGTGAATAAATGGATGTACCGGTTCACAGATTATATATAGCACCCAGAATGTGTGATAAATATCTTTAACACAATTTACATTTTTTTAGTTAGTTTAAATCTGAGTTTCAAAGTGTGATAGATTGCACCATTGATAGCAAGGTTGTGGTGATGTAGTGAAGAGGGTGTTTGCCATTCATGCCAGAGGTTATGAGTACAATCTTTAGCTCAACCTGATATCAAAAAACAACACCCAGGAAACAGAATCGTACAGAGCGATTTGAAAATTAAGCTCTAAGCTTTCATTGCAATCAAGCTTAAATAAATCAGCATACAAAAACATATTAAAAGTTGTTGACACACTTTATATGGCAATGTTTTATCTCATACACATATAAAAAGGATTGTTGTAGCTTTAAAATGGATAATTACTTAATTTATTATAATATATACAATTTCATATTCATTGTCTTTAATTCAACTCTAATACAAGGTACATGAATATGACAACATGCCATGAAAATCACAGTTTATTTTCCATCAGAGCTCTTTCTAAGATCATTCCAATTCACCAATAGGACGGATCAAATTGAAGGCATGTAACTTATTTAAAATATATGTATCACAAAAGGTTTGCAACTTTCAGCTTGAAAATGATTTTAGCCTAACCCCAGGGCAGGTAGATCAAATTATAAAATATTTAATATTTTCACAAAATATTGTTTTGGGTTTGTTTTAATAGATATCATGCCCTTGTGTATCTAAGCATGGTATATTGGAAAGAGTTTTTTTTTTTTGTTATTTCTAAATACATTTATTTCTTATACATATAAATGCACAGGTGGTGGGAAATATTGTGTAAATATAGCACACACAGTTGCTGCAGTTGGTGAGCAGTGTTTAGACAAATGCACGCATTTAGGTTGCACAAAACTTATGAAATGCAGTGTCATACAAAATGTTATATGGGTATGATTGAAAAAAAGAGCTACTTTATGATTTTATTATTAAAAGTTTTATATACTTCTCATGATTTTAATATGAAATTCAGATTTCAAAGGATTCATAGGATTTTCTTTGGCAGTCATACCTCAAATTTATTTGAGAATTGTACAAAGAAGAATCATTTTGAACACTTGCAATATGGAAATCATATCTACTTTTAATAGTAATGCTTTTAGGTGTTCTTCAAGGCCGCTTGGTCTATGGCATCATTTTAAGATCAGGTACCTCTCATCGCTGAGGTTGTAGGTTCAAGTCGTGCTCAGTCCAAAAACTTTCTGTGAGAAAGTTTGCCTTTCACTTGCAGAAAGTCAGTGGTTCTGCTCAGATTCATTCTGAGGTCTTCTGTCTCCTGGATTGTGTTGTAAATGTCATTAAACCCCAATAAAAAAAAGCTTTTAGTACTGTATGAAAGCTACGAAATGCAAATCTAAAACTATAATGGTAGCTGTCGGATTTTCTAAAAATTCACGCGAGAAAATGTGTATCACATTTGCCTATGTATGATATTGTATGATATATAAACTATGGAATAGGCATCATTCACACAAGCTGCACATGGCACAATCACCTGCATGTGGTATACTTTGTTATACAGGTGCTACACGACCACATGGTCTACCGCTATGAGATTTTTGAGGTGCTGGGTAAAGGGTCATTTGGACAAGTGGTGAAGGCGTATGATTACAAAACTGATCAAATGGTAGCGATCAAAATTATACGGAACAAAAAGAGGTACTGTTAACTTTCTTCATGCTATGTATTCTATGTTTTCATTTTAATGAAATATCATTCTGCACTGTCACCAGGGTTCAGAAAAACACTGATTAAATCAACAATTGGAAAGTTTGAAATCTGATGTTGAGTTTGTAAAAATTCAAAAATATTGAAAAGTCCAGGTAGAGGTCTTGGAATTTTATAAAAAAATAAAATAGGGTCTCATAATTATGACCTAAGAAAATCATTGTATCTGAACAATTCAGACAATTTCAAAATTATTGTTAACATTTTATGTGTGAGATTAATGATATGTGAATGTATTCGGTACATAGTTTATATTTGTTTTACGGGGTGTCAACAAGTTTTGTGCCCAACACATTTCCATGATAGCACTGAACACATCCCGCAAATCTCTCAACTCGCAAATTTTTTTTTCAAATTTTGAAAAAGATGATAATCACTGTGTCCAGGATTTGCTGAATATGTTGGATGCAGCAGAAGTGTAATAGCTGTATTCCCTCACAGCAGCCATGGCAACTTGAAGAGACAAAAGATGTGATGATGATGATGATGATGATGACCTGGTCTGTGCCGTTCAAGTGTGGTTTGTGGAGCAGGATAGCCTTTTATAAAACTGGCAACAATAACTTAACAATTGGTGGGCTAAATGCATTGACTTAGAGGGGGAATATGTTGCAAAATAACATGTAAAATACATATACATACATATATATATATATATATATATATATATATATCAGGCCTTCTAAAATTGCCGGTTTTTCGGTTTTTGGACCGATTTCAGAAGTTCAAAACCGGTTTTCGTTTCAAAGTTTAATAAAAAATCGGTCCAGATATTTTCAAAGTTCAATAAAAAATCGGTCCAGATATTTTCTATCGGTCGTATAAAATCTCATAAATTGCTCTTACCATGCCATACTGACCTGCGAAATACGCCTTGCGGCAATATAATTTGACCCAATAATCCGTTTGTTTTGTCACCTGCTGTGCGAAATGATGACAATTTCGACTAAACCATTGACGGTATTAGGGGAGTTTATCGGAAGAGTCTATATGTAGCACGCCTTAGATGTGTGATCAGTGACCCATAGCGTTCTGTCGGTTCATCAAAAGACTGTGTTTGCGTTCGTATATTTCTTTGATATACCGCTAGCCAAAGCTGGGACGGTCGGACCGAATATTGTTTGCGTCATTAAAATATTTGATAAAACGTGCGGTGTTACTTGTTTGTTTCATTTTTAAAAAAAAATAATTTTAATTATAAAATTAATGACATTAATTAATGAAAGTGATAAAAGCCAGACCGATTTTGTTTTGATGTGGGACAGGTTCTGAATGGTTTATTTTTGTGGTTGAACCGTTACATTGGTTTCCACGGTGATTATTTCACGCAGCTTCCGAAACTTACATCACTTCCGGTTCGATCGAACATTTTTAATATAATGAAAATTATTCAGTAAAGCGGAAACATAATGTCAGTCATTAAAATGTACACATTGTGATAAAGTATGTTATAAATAATACACAAATAAACTTGAAATCGTTTCCTATTAATAAATAAACGGAGAAATACACGATGCAGCTGACATGGTGGGTGGGGTATGCATACATGTAATGGCATAATGTAATGGCATAATGTAAGGCAATTTTAGTGATTTTTTATAAATAAGTGCGATTCTTACGGTAGTAAAAAACCTGGACCGATTTGCATTTTGGAATTTTAGAAGGCCTGATATATATATATATATATCTCATCAGGGACGTACCTGGATGAGTTTGAACTGTACGCCGGTTATGAACAGCAGTGCTGCGAGTGGGGTGTGAGAGAGGTCTTCGGGTGTCTTTTGGTAATTAGAAGGCAAATGATGTGTTCTTATTTATGTTTTCACTTTTGCTGATGATTTGTACACATTGGTGTAAGTGCGTATGCCTTGATACACGTCTCTATATACAGTAGAACTTCGTTGGCTCAAACCCGATGGAACTGGACAAAATAGTTCGAGTTAAGGGTTGTTCGAGCCAACTATTGTTCAACATAATACCATACATGTATATACATGGAAATAAGAATACGACCAGGACCAGGTAAGTTGTTTGAGCTATATGTGGTGTTCCAGCTATCCATGTTTGAGCTAAAGAAGTTCTACTGTATATATAATTTTATTTTTCAAGAGGGAAACCAAACCTTTCACTCAGTCCAAAATCTCTGTATTACAAATGAGTAAGTGCTTCCCCCAAAGTCATTTTAAAGTCATATTTTGTTATTCGCACTGAATAGGCTCACAATATATGTATATGACAGCCGAAATGTAGAACCTATTCTGAAAAAAATGTTGAAATATAGCATATAAGTCGTATACAAATTTCCACAATTGCACATTTTTTTCTAGATTTCATCATCAGGCTTTGGTAGAAGTGAAGATCTTGGACGCATTACGGAGGAAGGACAAAGACAATCAATTCAATATCATACACATGGGCGAATACTTCTACTTCAGGAATCATCTTTGTATAACATTTGAACTTATGGGGTATGTATAACAATTGGAATTTCATGGTAGTAACTTTAATATACCATTGGAAATATAATTATGTTACATTTGAATTTACATAATTGTTTTCCTATACCAGTTTCCAAGTGGTAGAGTGTGTACATTTCAAATATTCCATTGTAGTGTGTTCAAGGGATAGAGTGTCTGCACTCTATATCCTATAAATATCCTATAGCGGTGGTAGAGTGTGTACATTCCAAATATTCCAATAGTTTGGTGACATTCATATTTACATCTTGAACAATCAAGCAGAGAGGAATGTCACCAGACTGATATAATTTATGCTACACAACAAAACAAGAGAATATCACTGATGTTTTCCAAACCTTACATGTACATTTTAAAATGTATTCTAAGCGGGGCGGTTGTGTAATGGATAGAATGTTGGCTGCTCATGCCAGAGGTTGCAGGTTAAATCCTCCGCTCGACCCAATGCCTCTTATAACACAACACTGGTTCTACTAGGGAAGCAGATTCGAGAATGGTTCATATAAGCTCTGAGCTTTCATGGCAATGGAGCATAAATAAATTAGCATAAATTAAAAGGTATTCTACACCTTGTACATTTCAGTATGAACCTGTATGAGCTCATTAAGAAGAACAATTTCCAGGGATTCAGTATAGCGTTGATCCGGCGGTTTGCCTTCTCATTGTTACAATGTCTAAAGTTGTTACAGAGGGAGAAAATCATACACTGTGATCTAAAACCAGTAAGTATTCCCCATGTACCCCACCCACTAAAGCCATCTAAAATAAACAGGGATTCTGGTTAATATTTAGGCAGTCCATCTGGAGTACAGTCAATCTTTGACTTCTCTCCAGTTCCAGACTTTCGACAGCTATTCTTAGCAATGTATGTTATCAGCATGTATGTTATTACTGTAGGTTTACCCTCCATCCATCTGGCATTCCATGGCCATAAGGAAATTACTAAAAAAGTATCCCAAACTAGATTTGTGAAATTTTGCATAGATATAGGGCAATAAGGGGATAATGCAGGTCATTTTATTTTTCATTCGGATAAAAATGGTTGTTGCTATGCAACAAAATTGTTAAAATTAAAGATACAACCTGGAAACCGGTAGGAGACTAATGTATTGCTTGTTCCAACTGGAGAAGCTTTGTGGAATAGATATTATTGTGTTGCCTTTTCAAACAAAGAAAAGACATGTTGTGTTGGAAACAATAATACTAAGGAGCCCCATACAAATCAATTAATGGGTTGAAATACATGATAATCATTGTTGATTTTTAAAATAAGATAAATAAGGTCATAGGTTCGAGTCCCGCTCACTCCAAAAACTTTATGTGAGAAAGTTTCCAGTTACTTGCGAAAGGACTTTTGTTCTACTTAGTCTGACTCAGTCTGAGGTATTCCTCCACCAGTAAAACTGATTGAGCCATATATTACCTGAAATGTGTTGGAAATGATGTTAAACCCCATCAAAAAAATTTTTTTTTTTTAAAAAAATGTTATCTTTGGTAGATACATATGATGTAAATTTATATTTCAAATTTGTTAAATAACCAAGTTTCCTCACCTCGGCTTTAAAAAAGCTATATGATATAACTTCATTTACATTGATTATATTGCATGTTATTGTTTAACAATCAGTAATGATATGTTTCAACTTTAATTCTCTGTGGTCGTTTTAATAATATAAAATGAGTTTAGCGAAATCAAATATTTTGAGTTGAGGAAAATCTTTGCTTGAGATGTTAAGTGATACCCCAGTGATACCCC
This sequence comes from Panopea generosa, assembly GCA_029582155.1. NCBI lineage: Eukaryota > Metazoa > Mollusca > Bivalvia > Adapedonta > Hiatellidae > Panopea > Panopea generosa. Next base: position 13,975,455 of record CM055904.1, read on the forward strand.
AGTGCTTTGTTTTGTCTGTACTAAGGGTTACATTTTAGTTTTTTTAAATATTCTCAAATACTAAAAGTGAGACTCATTTACATTCTTTCAGAACTTGATTATCTTCATTTGTACCTTTGATTTTATAACTTTGACATTTTGTTAATAATATTAAATAAACTTGTTTCAAATTTTTACATCACATGCACAGTTGTAACTTGTTCTCATGAATTTAAAAATCTTTCAATGTTTTATTTCAGGAAAATATATTGTTACGGCAACGAGGGCAGAGTTCTATAAAAGTTATAGACTTTGGATCAAGTTGCTACGAACACCAAAGAGGTAAATGATATTCTTGTCTCCCAGATGCATGTCTCAAAACAAATATCCGCCATAAGCACACGACCTTAAATTTAAAAAAAAGCGTCTTTTAAAGTATAAAACAATGATTCAAACTCAAAATCTCCTATTTTTCAATTCAAACTAAATCGTTTTTATACATATATACTTATTTGAACTGTTTGTTTGCTTGGTGAAGTAGAAGAGCATTGGACACAAGATCAGCAGGTCTTGAGTTTGATCTCTTGCCATGGCTATGTGTGGTTCATTGGGCAAAGACACTTTATCCACATAAGCTTAGTACTGGTTCTACCCAGGAATACTTTGAGCATGGTTTGTCTAAGTTGTAAGAGAACTTTTACAATCGATGTAAAATAAATAAGATTAAAAAGAAAACTGTTTGTTATTAGCTGTTACATCATCTATGTATAAAAAATCAGAGGAATGATTTTTAACTTTATATTGAATTATTTTTTTGTTTTTCAGTTTACACTTATATCCAAAGTAGATTTTACCGATCTCCAGAAGTTATATTAGGTTTACCATATTCTATGCCAATTGATATGTGGAGTTTTGGCTGTATTCTTGCCGAATTATATACAGGTACGTGTTCTTACAGAATTGTGTCCTGAGGTGTGTTAATACAGCTTTAAGATTTGCTTTAAAAGTATAGTCCTGTGTAAGTGGCCACCTCTATTAAGCAACCACTTATCTTAAGCAACCACATTTTGCTATTTTCCATTTCTATGTTTTCAAAGCAAATTAACTTGTATTAAGCAGCAACCTGTCTTAAAAGGTCACTTTTGCTCCTTCCCTTAACTGGCTGTTTAAGACAGGTTTGACTGTAATTGTTGTCATTGTCCTGATCAAGTTGCCAACCTCATTCATGGACAGATACAGGTTTGCATTGAAACAGGCTTCATGTACAGCTTTATGAAAAAAGTTAAAAAAAAAAAAGTATTTTATTCTTAATGACATTTCATTCGGAGACGGTGCATTTTCCTTCCACCCATCAACCTAAGTTTGAAACCCTACTGTGGCATTTCAGTTACAGGGTAAGGTGGTCACCTTTTGCATATTAAGTGAGCTTTACCCTTAGTTCTGCAAATTTCTTTTCAACAATGATCATATTAAAATATTCATGAAATTCAATTCTTTATTAATGACTCAGGCCTCTGGCCCACACACATTTATTTTACATATATACACTATATTATTACACCATTTACACATGATTTGGAATTTTAGTAACTGTACATTACATTAAACACATTTTGTTGTTTTTGTACATGTAGAGTGAACCTGGAATCTTCCTTCCTGTTTGCGTCGAATAACCTATAATGTGTTGGTACGCCATAAAACCTTATTCATTCATTCATTCATTATTCATTCATTATTGCTATAAAAAGTATAAAGAGCTTTATGGCCTTTTTGCCCTACTTTGTAGACAATGATATTCAGCGTCTGCTCCAAGCAGAAATCATATTTACCCCCCCCCCCCCCCCCCCCAATTATTGACTTTAAACTTCTTCATATCTAAAAAGCTATAAAATTATGTTATTCTTCACTCAAAAGTTAGAAAATCATGTCTTTTATTTCAGTTCATACGCTACAGCCTTTCTCAAATTCTGTAAAAAGGTGCTGAGTTTATATTTCTTAATGATGGTGTAAAATCTAAAGACAACACCCATTTTCAGGTTATCCCTTGTTTCCTGGTGAAAATGAAGTGGAACAACTTGCCTGTATAATGGAGATCCTGGGTCTGCCTCCAAACTTAGTATTAGAGCAAGCCACCAGACGGCGGCTTTTCTTTGGTAAGTTGTGATTTAACACAAAACTAATTAAAAACTTAATTGTTTGTTTATATGGGCTTTGTTGACTTTTTTTTTCAACAGTATATTAGTTGTTTAATGGTGGTCACATCACCTAATCCTTACTCCTGGGTTATTTATTAGTACTTAACAAACCATATCTCTGCAAGTCAAGACTACTTCCCCACATATTAAGAAGTGGAAGATTTATGGCTGTTGATCAGTCATCACAGAAACAAACTGGGCAGAATGTTCTAAATAAAAAATCTGACTTTTTATTGGTAGGGCTTAGATTATATCATCTGCTATGTATAACCTCTCATACACTGGATAAAATTCTTCAGGTTGGGAGGAACCACTATATTGTAGTATAAAACTACTACATCAAAACGCCATTTTTTGTGTTGATTAGGCTACCATGTCAAGATATGGAGCTCTTGATTTTAAATTTTGGATTGTGATTTTAAGTTGTGAATATTCATACCCAATATCAGCTTCACGTTCATATTTGTCATTTTGTCTCAGTCTCGGGCAGTCTGGACTCTTTACTGAATGAGTTAGCCGGACTTTGATGTACTGACTGGCTTCATCTTAATTTTTAAATGTATATTATTATTACGTGTGTTCTATCAAAAATGTATCATTTCTGTAAATTATATGTGCAAAACTGTATAAATGTTTAAGGTAAATAAAAACATAATATTGAAAAAAAGAAAGAAAAGAATTGTTTCTAATTCTAGCACTTCCCTGTAAAATTCTGTAAGTCATGTAAATGTATCTCTTCCTTACAGATTCCAAGGGGAAATTCAGTATGTTATGTAAATATATCTCTTCCTAACCAATTCCAAGGGGAAATTCAGTATGTCATGTAAATATATCTCTTCCTTACATATTCCAAGGGAAAATTCAGTATGTCATGTAAATATATCTCTTCCTTACAGATTCCAAGGGAAATTCAGTATGTCATGTAAATATATCTCTTCCTTACAGATTCCAAGGGGAAATTCAGTATGTCATGTAAATATATCTCTTCCTTACAGATTCCAAGGGGAAATTCAATATGTCATGTAAATATATCTCTTCCTTACATATTCCAAGGGGAAATTCAGTATGTCATGTAAATACATCTCTTCCTTACAGATTCCAAGGGAAATTCAGTATGTCATGTAAATATATCTCTTCCTTACAGATTCCAAGGGGAAATTCAGTATGTCATGTAAATATATCTCTTCCTTACAGATTCCAAGGGGAAATTCAATATGTCATGTAAATATCTCTTCCTTACAGATTCCAAGGGGAAATTCAGTATGTCGTGTAAATATATCTCTTTCTTACAGATTCCAAGGGGAAATTCAGTATGTCGTGTAAATATATCTCTTTCTTACAGATTCCAAGGGGAAATTCAGTATGTCATGTAAATATATATCTCTTCCTTACAGATTCAAAGGGGAACCCCCGCTGTATCACCAACAGTAAGGGCAAGAAGAGGCGTGTATCATCTAAAGACCTGCAGCAAGCGATCAAGACAAGTGATGCCAACTTTCTTGACTTTATCAGAAGATGTTTGGAGTAAGTAGCAGATAATTAATTGGCTCTTCCTTGTGACAAATGATTTTTGTCTCACTGTGACGAAAGAGGGAAAGCGAGATTAAGGTGTTGCTTTTCCGTTGACGGCTGCGGCGTCAAACTTTTATATTTAGCTCCAACATAAAGTTTTCTTTTTTTTCACTCCCATATGTGTATTAACGGTCAAAGCAGACACGGGGAGACACATCATTCCACAGAATTCTTGTTAAAACTGGCGGACTTGGTTTTCGGTATATACGGTCAAACCTGTAAGATGTCAACTCTGACATAGAAGATGAATATCACTTTATATGTCTATATGTCCACGTTTTGATGATCCTGGAAAATGTTATATAAAACAATACATTCTATGTTTAAGTTTATTGAATTAATGAAAACTACAAATAAAACTATTTTAATTAATCTAGCTAGATACATTTAAATGCTCAAAATGACAAAATTAATATTTTAAACAACGCTATATAACTATTGGTTCATCCTCTCCCAAAGGAAATGATAAAAAAACAAAAACTAAATGATATACGTTTAAGGGATTATCTTATTAACAAACATTTCATAGTTATTATATGACTTCACGTGACTTAACGTTGTAAGTTTGTTTGTATACTATGATGATGTATGATGTACAAGTCTGAATAAAGATATATTCAGTTCTGTTCTGTTCTGTTCTATTGAGCAGCATTTTGAAAATTTAAGAACATGGAGATTGAACTGTACAAACATGTTAAAATAAAAGAAATGATACATATGAGATTTATTTTGAGGTTACGAATATGAAATCATTTTAAATGATGACAGAACACAGTAGAAATATACAAAAAATGTTCTAGTTTTGATACATCTAGAAACAACAAAAAGGTAGTTTGTTACAAACAGTATGAATGCTGTAAACATAAAAGTTCTGTAACCTATGCAAAAGAATCCAACATAATATGAAAATACTCCGTTGGTTTGAGGTTCGGATAAAAAATTCTATCCCAGGGGATATCTGTTTGTTTTTTTTTGTTGGAATGAGGCTCTGCGGAGTTTTACCTAATAAGACATTTGTTGATATCTGTATATAATTAACACAGTAGTTCATGTCTTCCTAGTTTACAATGATCTTAAGTAAAACTATTTATGAACAAAATTAATATATAAAGACCTTCATGATATATGTATATTCAATTTCAATATTTTATTCAGAATTAAACATTTAAAGCAACACATCCACGTTTAAACTTTTTTAAAAAGTTTTTCAATTGAGTTGTGAGCACATTTCCCATACATAAATATATGGTCAGTGAGCTGTATATGTGCTAACAAACACTATCCAGAACGCTTTAGAATTATAAAAAAAGATGTCCAAATTATAAAGCGTGACAAATGCTTTATAAATTATTTTTAAATTGCTGAGGATTCCAACTTGGCTTCAAATTGAATTATGTGAGTCGTATTAAAAAACTTCACGTTTTAGTGTGTAGTGTACTTTACCTGCCTTGAAAGTCATTTTGACAATTTTTTTGACTTGGGTGAGTTACACGCTTGTTTTATAAAGTGTTAGTCACGCATTATAAATTGGGCATCATTTTGTTCCGGATTGTGTTTATATGCTCATTATACAGCTAATTGATCATATGTTTGTATGGGAAATGTGCTCATAACTCAATTAATTTTTTTTTTTTTTTAAGTTCAAACGTGGATGTGTTGCTTTAATACAAAAGTGATAGCCTGAAGGTATTTACGAAATGTTAACCAGTGAACACTCATGCTTTGATCATGAAATAAACATGTTATGCAAACAAACACAAATATCAAGAACATGAAACAAATCCACAACATTTGACTTCTTAACCAAGAAGCTAATTTGTCTTACGTAATAAACATTTACATTTAAATGAAATAATATATAAGTGTGATTTAACATGTTAATAAATGTTTTCTGACGTCTTATTCATGATAACTTCTCATTTATTAACCACTTCATGTCTTAGTTTAAATGCCTTATCTAAATATTTCTGAAATATTTGCTCAAGTTATTTTATTATTTATTCGAAAATATTACATGTCACAAAATTGTGAGCATCATAATGTTGATTTCTCAAACTTTGTGTATTACAATATTTATACTTTGTAGGTGGGACCCGAGCACACGGATGACTCCGGAGGAAGCGTTGCAACATGAATGGATCAAGGAGGGACTGGTACACAGAAGAAAAGATCAGTCTAAGCACACATCCAGTAAACATGTGTCACAGACCAACTCCTCAGATCACAATACAGATCCATACAAAGTGCCTGCACAACCCCCAGTCAGAGGTAAACAGAAGTATATGTAGATGAACAGCAAACTGACAGTATTATGTAGGAATTTTAAAAATAGCTTATGTTGGTCCTCGGGCAGGATGGTCAATATTAGATATGGTCTTGAGATTCCTCACATCTCATTTTTGAGGTCCTGGCTCCAAACACTTTATGTAAGAAAATTAACCAGTTACTTGCGGGTAACAGGCACACTTCCCAAGAGAAAGTGTTCAGACTCGGTTGGGCTCTAACCCCTGGCCCCAATAGTGAGAGATTAGTGAACTTGTGTCAGAATCTCACACCACTTGGTCACAGAGGACCTACAGCGAGATTTTTAACGTAATTATCATTTGCTGTTCTTATTATGGGAACTTTATTTGTTCTTATTATTGGAATTTTTTCTATTCTTATTATGAGAATTTTTTTCATCAATTTCAAATGGTGCACACTCTTTATCTACCCTTGAATGCTATAGTTTGCTAGTTTTAATATTAAAGTTTATTCAATAAAAGATCTCTTTATTAACTGGATATTTCGGCTAGGCTTGGTTAGCTCACTCGATAGCGCTTCTTGCTATCAATCCAGGGATCATAAGTTTGCATCCCTGCCTAGTTAGCCACTCAGATGATTGATAAACCACATTGCATGTCATTGTCATTCCTTTCTCACTGCTGATTCAAGTGTGAAACATTGTCAGTTACTTGTGGAGTTGGGTGTGCTTGCAGGATAACTGGTTACCAACCTTCCAGGATCCCAGGGTTAACTGATTTCTGTTTGCCCTCAATGGCATAAAAATGATGCTCAATATTCAATCAAATTTATTTGGATTTTCAAAATATATGGTAACCTTGCGCAGGATATAGTGACTGAATAAACAGATTATCCTTCTTATAGCATTCAATTTGTCCAGTAGGATGATACAGGCATCTTGTTTGCAATGTACAGATGCTGCCCCCAAACATTTTCAAGTGCTGTGTTGAATTAGATTTACATTAGCAAAACTTGATATTAATCAGTAAACGTCATCAAATTTGACTTACAGGAAAATAGTTGGCTTTTTGCAAGATATTGTTTAAGATTTTAAACACTGGGAATGCACCATTTCTGATATTTAAGCACTGGGTGCCTCTGTGCTTAAATGCCCTTTGGAAAGACTTTCAATGTCTGATGACAAAAAATAGAAATTAATGCTGTTTTGAACATTACAGAAAAGTCGAAAACAGATGAGTGGAAACTGACACTTAAGGAGCGGCGAAGTTCCAAGAAAGAAGAGAGGGTTCCACCTGTAGGGGCATCAGCTGAGCAGAGTCATGATGAGATTAAAACACACAGAGGTATGTCTGGGCACATTGTTGTATATAAGCTTATTTTACATCGCTACCCGTTGTCCATAATGGGCGATGCCCCTAGAAGAGTTCCTTATTAGGTTTGTTAGGGATAGTGCAAGATACAGATAGAAACCCATTGTAAATTTCTTCTGGTTCTTTAGCATGCTTGGTGTATAGCACCATCATACGGGCCCTCAATTTAAAGTTCCATCCGAACGACTGTTAGTCATAATTTTTAGTTGGCAAGCCACAGGAATCAAATTGCAATCCCAAACTAGAAATCTTGTGCTCTACCAACTGAGCTAATGGGCTGACATCTGTGCACATTGTTTGACCTGACCCTTTTATACAGCATTATGTAGGGATTAATCGTTGGTTCCAGTGAAATTTCATCAAGTGATTATTAAAGTGATATGGTCACGAGCCGTAAAGCGAATGTCGGTGCTCTTTTGTGAAATATAATTAATATTTCACTGAAAAAAAAAAATTCTTGATTTCAAACAACAAAATTATTGTTTATAAGTACACTATGTTTATAAGTACACTATTTTTAACAGTGAAATAACCAAAGAGAATTACCTGAGATTACTCTTCAGTGTGTCTCACTCAGTCTAATTAACATTGCTTTCAGTTTAGAAATAATTTACTGAATGATATCCTTGTCAAGTTTGTGCAGTTGACCTGCCGCGAGAATGACTATAGCTCTGCCCACATGGCTATTTTGTCCAAGTAAATACAATGTAGCCACCATCAGCTTGTTTAAGGAAAATGGCAAAACTTGAAGCAATATTGATCACTGATTTGATTATCATCTTATTTGATTGATAGCCCATGTCAGGTCAGTTGTTTATAATACGAATCTCACTAACATTATTATTCGATAAAAACCTTTGAGCCTTTTTTATGCATGTGTAAATGGTGAATCAAAAACAAGTCAAGAACAAAGTCCCATTTGCCATCAAACATACTACACACTGCTTAGATATGATTTGAACATGTGCCTTGAGATTGTGGAATACTGATGACATTTTTTCATGATGACTACTTTTTTTCAACTTAAAAATTGTGTGCAGAAATGATAAATGATAGGTGTAAAATGAAAACATTTGAACTCTACAATATCGTAATGAGTATTTAGCTATTAAGACTTATATCTATGGGTATTTGTTTACTGGCTGTCAGATTAGCTTTCCAGTGGTTTTGATTTTGTTTTAATATGTATGATGTCTTTTTCTTTTAGCTCCAAGTGCCAAGTCGCTCAAGAGTGGGAAGAGAGGTGGAGAAACAAATGTTGCAGAGGAAGTTCACATCACAAAGCTTAATCTTCAGGGCCAGGTTCATGCTCAGCATACACACCAGGGCCACAAACAGGAACATAGCAACCCCATCGATCTGGGCAGCTTACCGCCTATAGCAAAATAACAGGAAATTATGTGGGTGGGAGGGAGGAGATCACCTTGAGTAATGACACTTTAAAATGTGCATTTTAGCCTTGGCTTTAATTAAGGAAATAATATTTTGTTTTATTTATACAATGTTTAAGTATTCATTTTCCTTAGGAAATCATTCCTTTCTATCATTTCATCAGTTAATTAAGGCTTAGTGACATGCTTGAACTTAATTACAAGAAAATGCTTATTCACGTGCATAGTTAGTCTGGACTGTGACTTTTAAATGACAGGCTTTCCAGTCATCAACTATATAGCATTGACATAAAAAAAAAAAGAGACAAAGGTTTGGGATTCGGTGTTCTTGACATTACCGATATTCAGGCAAATTTAGGGAATTATTTTTATTAACGTAATACTAATACATGTCACCACGTGTTACAGATATGTTAGTAATGAAATTGTCCATTTCTTATTAGAGGTTTGAGGACTTGGGGGTCCAAGACAAAAAAAAATTTGTATTATTTCAAATTTTAAAATATCGAACTAATTGTATTATCTGACTATCAGTGAGATTTTCTACATTAAAATTATAACTGTGCCCATCTCTCAATGTGGATAATGGATACTTAACCTCTAAGTGCCTTGGTGTAAAGTCTCTCCCTCGTGACACACGTGTATATTGTTATTTTCACTAGAAATCACCATTATCATATAATGTTAAATAGTTGAAGTTAGATCTGAGAACTGTACCAGTATATTTGGTTGACTGTTTAAAAAATTTAAGTTAGTTAAACAGAGCAATAAGCGACTACGGTATTTATTTAAACATACATATGGCCACTGTGAGATAGGAGTTTACAAAAAGTAAAGGTCCCGACCACAGGGGCTAGTGTCAATATACATAAAATACAGTATAATCCTGACCACAGGGGCTAGTGTCAATATAAATATAAAAAAAATCCCTATATATAGGGATATTTTAATGTATATTGACACTAACCCCTGTGGTCCAGCGTACATTTTTGCCTATTCATATAATTATGAATAATATATATGAATTGGTAATCCAATGATTAGCAGTTCTCAAACAGTTTGGCTCTGTATATTTTTACTACTTTACAACATGAAACATTGTATGGTTGTGAATGTAAGCAATGGTGTGTAATTGTTTGTAATTTCACATGATCAAGTCTGGGCATTTGTGTTTCTCTCAGGCATTTATATCAGTATTACAAATCAGGCAAAGACTTTAGGTTGAGAGTTTGTGATTTCAATGAAAACGAAGCTGCAAATATTGAAAATCTAACATTGTCTTTAACTATATATAAGGGTTCTGTGATTTAAAAAAAAAAGGGGAGGGTCAAATATCTCTCTATTAAGTAAATTTGTGTAAGTACCTGGTAACATAATATTGTAATACAATTTTTTTGTTTTTCAATAATTTAAGTGTATTTTTAAAAAATACTCTTACGGTTTCCAAAAAAACAACAACTTAAAATACTTTTATTAAATATTATGATTTGATAAATCCATTAATTAGCTACTGGTAAATTCGATCTTTAAAAATTGTGTAAATTTGTCAGTATGTGTATATACATGAATTATATACTATAATATGATTTTGATTAATGGATTGGTTATATAATATCAAAACTAGATGCTTTATCTAGACTGCATTCAGTTCCCTTAAACTTTTGCTCCATAAGCATTTTCTTGGACTCTTCCATTTTGAAAGCATTAATTCACCATTCACGTACCAGCAATGGGTGAATTATGTTTATATTAACTGACAGAGTTAATCTGAACTCTTCCTGCACTGTTTTCAAAGGCCTGTGATTGGTGCGGGAAAACGCATATCTATGGAGTAAAGGATTAAACCTTTATTTTGTTTGCAAACATTTGATAATAGAAGTGAACTGAAAAACAGAGCAAAGTTACCTATGAGGTCTGTTTGTTTGTGTTTTAATGACAAATTGAGGGACAGCACCGATGTAGACCGGTTTCCATTTACTTTTCGTACTTTTGGTCACCGTTTGCGTTTATAAACAGAGTAAACATGTTTAATTGTGTCAACGTCTCACACCACTATTACATTTCCCATAGAGCTCCATTGTAATATTTATGTCCAAAAACACAGTGAAAAAACAAAATCTGCAGCGTGTGTCTAGGCTCAAATTCTTCACTGGTTAAAGATATGCAGTTATAAACGGAAAAAAGCATGCCTTGACCAATTTTTGTTTTTTTAAATTCAATGCTTATGTAAAACCTTATATCAATTTCCAGAATAATACTATGTCAACTTCTCGCCCGAGATGCAGTTTGAACCAACAATTCTGAAACGATACAGAATTGCCCAGAAATCTGGTGGTATCAGTATCAAATTTTCAGTGATGAATTCTAAAATACTGACCATTTAACATAGGGTAGGAAAAAGTAAATTTAATCACTGCAATACAAAGCCTTGAAAAAAGAAGAAAAAGAGAACTAAAGTTTTATTTCTACTTCCTTCATCTGTAGGTCTGGAGTACTCAAGGGAGATAATAGTGATGTGAGTCCTCAAACACATCCCAAATAACTTCACATCCGTGATATACAACAGAATATGGCTTGTTTTTAACCATGTCACTGATTTCTTTGTCATATAGACGTTAGCTTTGTACGAAGAAATCAGTGAGAGTATAACCAATAAAAATAGCATAAACAGACCACACTTTATTCACCGAATTGTGTGGTAATAGAAGAATATTAGAAGTAAACTAATGATGGATTTAGAAAGTATACAGTTAGTCTTAGAAGACACATATGCTTATAGGTGTTAGTTTTTGAAAACATATACTGCCAATTTCACTGAAGACCTGTCATAATTGTGAAGTCAGGAGCTATAAAAGTGTGCTCTGTAACATTTTTACAGGGAATAACTATTTGTTTTAGTGATGTGTTTTTTTATTCTATTGTTTGAACACTGATGTGGTGTGGTAGGTCTTAGTGTAAGCTTGCCAATTTTGGTGTACACATGTGGAGTTTCATTATAGGCATGTGTAAAGAATGTCGAATCACGCACAAATTAAATAAAGTCCAAAGAAAAAATGAATTTAATCCTATAATGAAACTCCAAATGTGTACACCAAAATTGGCATGCTTATACTAAGAAATTCCAATCCTGATGATTATATTTAATTTGAGACTCAAGTGAGAAAAAAAAATAAATAAATAACTATACGCTACAAAGTAAACTCGTAAAAATACATCACCTCTCAATTTCTATCAATTCTCTAGATCTAATATCCAATAATATCGTAACGGCTATTGTTTCCATTATAGGATGAACTCTGTAACATTAGTTGGTTTATTGTAAAATGACGAAATATATTGCAGTTAAAAAATTAAACACCCGCCTTTTATCTCTCGCTTTAGACAAATAAAAAATGTGTCAATATTTACGAAGGTCATATAAATCCACGCTCATTGATAGAGAATCCGAATTTGGAACGTTTTAAACGACTTTAAAGTGCAAGGTTTGTGTATTTACATCGTCTCACGATCGTCTGCTTCTGAACTTTAACTACATGTAAATGTTTTTATTTATTTTTTCATGTGGAAGTTTTTGTCAACGACTAGCATTCACATTCGGTAAACCAGGGTTGTGTTCAATGGTACACTATACATCTCAAATCTGAACATTTTATGACCTACTTCATTGTTTCTCAAAACAACTTATGGTCTGATTGTGATGCCCGGTTAAATCACTGAACCAAAGAAATATATAAAACAATAACCCAAAGAAAACAGCTAAGACTAGATCTATCATTTGTTTTGGTTGTGTTTTATTATTAAAAAAAGCGTGGAACCATTGTGAACGTCATTTAAGTTTGAATATTGTTAAACCGACCATCAAAATGTCGATGCTTCTTTGTTTACGCGAGAAACGTAAAAGTAGTCCGGCTCAAGGGTTTTATTGAAAAATAAAAGTCTTTAAAAAATTGACGTTGTCCAATGAAAATGCTTTAAATACCTATATGATAATGAGATTTGAATTATTGATATTTCACTGCAACCGACATTTTTATGCCGCAGCCATTTAAAGAATGGTGAAACAACATAAAGCATTACCTGTCTGTCCATGTTTGCATCCGTCCATCGAATTGGTTGCCTTATATAATGAATAACTTCTGAAACGGTGAATGTATTAACCCTTTGCTCCATAAGCATTTTCTTGGACTCTTCCAAATTGAAAGCATTAATTCACCACGTATCAGCAATGGGTGAATCATGTTTATATTAACTCAGCCTGACAGAGTGGAAAACAATGCAGGAAGTGTTCAGATTGCTCGTTACGAGTAATCTGAACTCTTCCTGCACAGTTTTCAAAGGCCTTCTGTAATTGGTGCAGGAAAACGTGTATCTATGGAGTAAAGGGTTTAATTAATATTTGATGTGTAACTGTACAATTATAAAACATGGGTCAAGGCTGATATATGTTATTTGTCAAATTTTACAGAAGCTATATATGGACCCCTTTTAAACTTAATTTTTGGTAAGACTTTCTAACATAGAGTGGGACCCATCCAATACTAGTTTGTTTTTATTTTATGATTGAAAACTGTGACATTTATTTTTATTTTTTCTTGACTGAAAAATCTTTATAATTCATCAAAAAGCATTAGATAAAGAGGGTTAACCTTATTATTGAACAGTGTTATCATTTTGTCATCTGGAGCCACATTTTGATGAGAATTTCCCAGTGGTATGACAGATTTACAGTGTATGTATTTCCATGGTATGTAAATGTTTGTATGCCATAGATGGTTACAGAGACCCTGTGTAGAGAAAGAAGTTGACTTGTAATTTATGTATGATAATGTGAAATTAAATTATAATGTAGGAATTCAGAGTTGTAGCAGGAGACAGGTTTATAAATATTTGCTCAATAATTTGTGTATTCGTTATATTAGTGTTGTCACCACGTTAAATATGATTAGTGATCAATTGGTACCTAATACCTAGATTTGTTTTTATATTTAGGTAATGAAATTGCTTATAATTGTTGGATGCCCTTAGTCCGTAATGGATATCACTTTGTCAGTTTTCCACATACAGTCAAACCTGTGTTAGTGGTTACCTCTATTAAGCAACCACTTGTCTTAAACAGCCACCATTTCTATTTACCATTTTTTACATTTTTAGTTTTAATCAATCTGTATTAAGAAGCCTGCCTTAAAGGGTCAGTTTTGCTCTTTCTCTTGAGTGAATGTTTAAAACAGGTTTGACTGTAGTTAGAAGTAGGTACATTGCTTCAGATAAACTATCCTTCAAAAAAATATTTTACTCCATTACAATCAAATTTCCAATTAAAATGAGTTGATCAACACTGAAAGTGTTAATATCTGATGCTGATTTCACCACTTTCTTTAAATTTCAATGCTTTATTCAGAAATTACAATGTTTAAATATACTCCAAATTTTGCTTATCGGGGATAATGTAAGTACGAGTTTTGCCACGGTCATCTCTGACAGTACAATTTATTTTCTGCTTGTCGTTGAGTAATCGCCAATATGAAACATTGTCAGTTCTGTTTGTACCTAAAATGGAAAAATCTGATAAGACTAAAACCGGATAACCATCATCTATTGTTTCCCTACACATTAGTAGTTTCAGAGTTGGTTATTTTATGTTTTAAAATATTTTTTTGTCCCCATCTACCACTCACATATCTCTACAACTGTTCAAATTTGCTATCGTTTTAATAAGATTAAATCAAATATACAAATTCAGTATAACTTCATGGTCATTAAAGTATGACATTTATCATTGGCACAGAGAAGGCATGTGTATTTACCCCTTATATTGAAATTTTGCGGACAAAATCGAAATACTTGATATTGTTATAAAAGTCAATCTATTTTTGTATTTATTCTTGTTACACATTGCTATTGGTATAACATGTCCATTGTTGTTACGTGTTGATGATAATTCATTTTCTTGTAGATACAAATGAATAAAGTGTTTCTGTATGGTTGATATTCATTAAGTGAATAAAGTAATGGTTTCTGTGTGGTTGATGCTCATTAAGTGAATAAAGTAAGTGTTTCTGTATGGTTGATACACATAAGGTGAATAAAGTAATTGTTTCTGTATGGTTGATACTCATTAGGTGAATAAAGTAATTGTTTCTGTATGGTTGGTATTCATTAAGTGAATAAAGTAATGGTCTCTGTATGGTTGATATTCATTAAGTGAATAAAGTAATTGTTTCTGTATGGTTGATATTCATTAAGTGAATAAAGTAATTGTTTATGTATGGTTGATATTCATTAAGTGAATAAAGTAATTGTTTATGTATGGTTGATATTCATTAAGTGAATAAAGTAATTATTTCTGTATTGATATTCATTTAGTGAATAAAGTAAGTGTTTCTGTATGGTTGATATTCATTAATTGAATAAAGTAAGTGTTTCTGTATGGTTGATATTCATAAAGTGAATAAAGAAATTGTTTCTGGGTGATGATTATTCATTAATAATTAGTGGACAAAGTAATTGTTTTTTGCTGATTATTTTTTATTAATATTATTGAAGGAAAAGTCAATTTTTCTGGCTAAATATTGTTCATTAATATCAATAAATAAAATTATAGTTTCTGCATGATAAGTAACTGCATCTGTGGTTATTATTCATTAAAAGTTAGTGGACAGAGTAATTATTTCTGTCTGATTATTGTTAATCAATATTAGTGAATAAAGTAATTGTTTCTGTATGAATGAATATTCATTAAGTGAATAAAGTAATAATTGTTTCTGTATGGTTATTGTTAACTAATATTAATAACATTGAGGTTGCAGTCAACCTTGTGTATTCAGTATTACTTTAATTTTAATAATTCTTGTTAAAACACATAAAGTGCAAATTGTACATACTGTAATATATGAAATATGTTTTGTAAACCTCTGTGATACTTGTCATGTGCTAGTCGTTGTTTACAAGTTATAATTCTAACTTGTTTAAAGATAATAAATCCTTCTTTTTATCCAATACAGGTATCTATTTATTTGTCAGGATTTTTTATATAATAAATCACTATATTTTAAGAGCTGATTGTTATACAGTAGAAACAAATCTCTTAAAGTTTATTTTAATGTTTAGCCAGGGAATTTTATAAAATGTATTGTCTGATAAGTAAATCTGTGTGTGCTGCAATCTCTATAGTAAGCCATTGAAATAGTACATCAATCAACTATGAATGGATATTTTTGTTATTTTATGCTTTTTGATGAATTGCATTTATGAGAATGTTTCAGTGTATTGTTGCTGATAATTTCACTCCTAAGGAAATAGTTATTTGAATCCCCACATGTTAACCATCATTTTCATTCATCTCTCACCGCTGATACAAGTGGAAAAGTAATCAGTTACCTGCTGAAATGGATGTGCTCACGGACTGGTTTACCTTCCAGCTAGGATCTTAGGAAAGAGTGGTTCGGTTAACGGATCTTCTGTTAGGTTAGGTTAACGGATCTTCTGTTAGCCCTCGATGGCATAAAATTATGCTTAATATTAAATCAGTCAATCAGTTTACTTCTTATTTGGCAGACACATTTTCGATTCCTTCTTTCAACAAATCATACATGGTTTTGTAAATCATTTGTTGTTTTGATAATTTTCTAGACTTAACATTATTTACCAGCTTTTCATGTTGTAATACTGGTGCTTGAGACACTGTCCTGCTTATCACAAAGTCCCTAGTTTAATACACATTTATTTCTACAGTCAAACTTGTGTCAACTGTATTGAGCAGTCACTTGTCTTAAACAGCAAAATCTTTTATTTACCATTTTTAAAAATTTAGTTTTTAATCAACCTGTATTAAACATCCACCTGCCTTAAGGGGTCAATTTTGCTCTTTCCCCTGAGTGACTGCTTAAGACAGGTTTGATAGTACATGTATATGGAAATAATTTTATTTAATTTGGTATTATTTGAAGCCTATTTTACTCGTAATACTTCAATATCCTACATGTTACTTTAAGCGCCATTTACTTGAATCCGTCCTATATTGTTACAGTGATAGTTTGTCTTCTTGTATTTACATGTGTATGTTTATTAGAAATAAAAAAAAGTGTTACAATGAAGTACTAATCAGTGATGGGAACATGGCTGTGCCGAGATACATTGTATACAGATATCCAAAGTCATGGAGCTTTTTTACTGGAATCAAAAAAGACAAATGATTCTTTATCTCTCATATCAAACATTGAATAATTATTTTAATTTAGTTCGTTTATCAGAGCACAGGAATATCATCTTTGCCCTTGGGTGAGATGATAATTTCTTGCATACTGGACAAAGATTTCCACATGCTTTTACCAGGTACAAAATTTTCATCCTAGACCCCTTCATACACTATGACGTAACGTCATATGATACATTCATTCATAAATACCTTGCGCTATGTTGTATTCATTCATAAATACCTTGGGCTAGGACGTATTCATTCTAAATACTATGATATTCTTCCGCTACTATAGAAAATTGACTAGAATAAAAAATCTTTAAAAATCAGTTGCATTTGTATGCAAGAAAAAGTATATTCCATTGGAGGTGGGATTAGTGTATATGAAAACTTCCGTCCCTCAGGATCACAGTTTTAACGTTACTGCCAAAATAATACTTTCTAGAGGCCATTGTGTCGAGTGTGTAGAACTCTGATCCCTTTAGTGTGGCGGATGTGCAGTGGATAGAGTGTTGGCTGCTCACACTGGTTCGATCCCCAGCTCAATATGTTGGCCTCTCGGAAATAACACTCAGTACTGGTTCTACCCAGGAAGCGGAATTGAGAGTAACATTTAAGCTCTGAGCTTACTTCGCACTCAAGAGATAAAAAAAATGACTATAAACTAAACTGGCTTGAGTGGCAAACACTCTATCCACTTCCCCATTTTAAAGTGTTGAATACGTTTTTTGACATTTACATATCAAGAGTACATTACTTGTGTTTTATTAGATGTTTACAAAATATGTGATAGTCAATACACTGGATAAAGTCATGTATGTGATAGATATGTCTGAAATACATTAACTTAAAAAAAATAATGCGTTCATTATTTAAATTTGTGCCTGTTTGTTAGATACTTGATATGTAAATAGAGTTTTTGAATTAATATTTGTATATTTATAAATAAGAGAATTATATGCAATATTTAATATTGTTTTGTTAACTTTGTACTTGTTGAACAATCAAAATAAAGAAGTATTTGTTTTATGTACACATCAATAATTTCTTTATACCATTAATTATGCATTATTACGGTATTAGTGATCTTTTGGTTTAAAACGAAGGAAAATCTTGGAGTAAAACCACAGTTTCTCCTCAAGTAGCCGCTGCCAACTTCCTCACAAAGTTTTGGGCCAAACTGGGGTCAAACCCATTACCACAAAAATGAGAAGCAAACGTTCTTGAGACGGTGCCTTAACCAAGTGTCTTAGTGTTTCTCTTAATATCCCTGGCGCTGTATATGTATATAGTATCTTTACCACAATATGTTATTCTAAGGGGGGGGGGGGGGGGGGGCTATATGAGTGATGGCAAGAACAGATCTATATATTATAATTAGTATACTTAAGTAATTCATTTTCAGAAATAAGTGAAAAATTATCAAAATTTATTTGTATCTCTTTTAATGTAATCAATATAAACACCAACATAAGTATCAACACAAAAAACAACAGTAGTCGCAACTACAAAACAAACAGGACAGTAGCGTAGTGGAGAAAGTGTGGCCACTCATGCCAGAGATGGCAGGTTCGATTCCTAGCTCGACCCGGTGCCTCTCTAAAAACAACACTCAGTACTGGTTCTATCCAGGAAGCAGACTCGGGAGCAATTCATATAGGCTCCGAGCCTTCTTTACAATCGAGCTAAAATAAATTGGTATAAATTAACAGAAACAAATTAGATCTGCGACTAAAAATGAGTTTACTTATCCATCGGTGCATTGCTACATGTATATTGATGTAGTAACAAACAAAACATCATTAACAGCATGTACAACAACAATAGCAACTTCTGCAGTAATAAAAACACCAGCATCGACAATAACAACAATACGATTAATAATACAACATAATAATCCACCGGTTTGCTGTCCTACTCCTACAGTCTAACATTCTACTGCTGAACTGCTGTTGTACAATTGTATATAACAACAATAATAATACAACATACTAATCCACTGCAATAATAATACAATTGTATTGTCATATAAACACATATTACAATATATATCATGCATATAAGTCAAATACAATTTAAGGCAAAAGGGTCTGGCCACAAGTTCTCTCAACATTAGATACGGCCATTCCCTTTCAAATATATTTTGCAATTTTAAAGATGGTTTAGGTATATTGAAACTATATTCATGGCAGGTAAATACGAGTAGCATAGTATAATTAATGAGAACATATATATATACACTGCTCACACAAACACACACAGACCCAGAAACACACACACACACGTGTGTGTGTCAATATTGTACTAATCCACTGCCTTGCTGCTACAGTCTAATATTCTATTGCTGAACTGTTGTTTTACAACAGTAGACAACAACAATAAAAACATCATAAGCATTCTCATCATCAGCAGCATTTGCATCATTATCATCAGCAGGCGTAACAGAAACAACTATGATAGTGATATTCATTAAACAACTGAAGGAGTAGAGTATCTTTGTTTCAAGACCATTTTGCGTGATCGAAACATGTTTAAACATCTAAGCAGCTTACAGTTTATGTACAAAAAATCATCTGCCTGCCTGTGGTGAATTATGAATTATTAATTTGCAAATTATGAATCCTTCGTGTGCTGTTTCATCAACATTTAGTCAGGAGATGCAAGTTTTCTATCCTTCTATACAAGTCCTTGGCAATAGAAAGTGACTTTAGACTATACTTGACAATATTTCATCGGTTGCCAAGAAAATTGTATAATGAACGCATAAATTGGGGTCAAAGGTCACTAGGTGCAGAAAAGTTAACATTTTGAATGTTTTGGTGTTTCTGATATACTCAAACACTAGAGACTTCATTTAAGTATTTATTTCAATGGAACACATCTATTTGCCTATTATAAATACCATAATCTTGCAAAATTATCTTTATATGGGAATTTCTGGACCAAAAAAATAAAAAATAATCAATTAAAGTATCAAAAATACTTTCGAAAACTGGAGTTAGATATTATAAATTTTAAACAACATAGTTGCTATGAAGGGTTTAAACGAAAATAATCATATCGCGTGTTTTTACAGACCATACCAACCTTAACAAACATATTTTAATTAATCTGGCAATGTAACACATACAGAATAAGTGTTTGCTTGAGAGTTTATTTTCGTTAAAATAATAATCGAGTATGTTGATGTTTATAAATGCCATTTCCAATATGATTCAATTTTTTTTTTAAATTAAGATATAATTGTGTTTCCATTTAAATATTATTCAACATTGAATATATATATATAGTGAAATAAAATACCTTATACAGGCATTTAAAGGAAATAAATCAGAATTTTTTTAAAATTTTGAAATTGGCTAAATACATCCCCACCCCACACCAATATACCATACCTATCTATTATGCCTATATATACTCATTGATCCCATATTGCCAAAAGGATATCTATTTAAACATGCCAAAATAATATTTTGAAAAGGGTTTCCTTACTTGCACTATTCCTCTAGGTGAAACTGAAATAAATTTCCCGCTTCAAATTGCAACTTATTTTGTGACATATTAAATGTGATTTCATTTTTATTTCAATTTGATCCATCATGCAGGTTTATACGTTGTAAAATGTGAGTCTGAAGGACGATGTGAAGGTCGTCAAACATTTTTTCAGTGCTGTTTATTTTTAGAATAGGGATTTTGTTTTAAGTTTTCCAAACCGATTTAAATATTGATTTTGTCATGTTTTGGTGGATTTGAACATGTACCCATGTGTCAATAAACAAATCAAATACTTTTGTATTTCAACCAAACTTCATGACTGGAAGTATGTTTTGATATATCTTAACAATGCACAGGTATATGTTGTTTCGCAGCTATCATAAAAATCGCAACAACATAATATGTAATAAGTTAAGTTATGGGCTTTGCAAGTACATCACATTACATTAACATGGCATTGTAAGAATATTAGACATGCCTTTTGAATAGTCTCCTTTTCATAAATTAGATCATGTACACTTGATTTGTATTACAATTTACTAGCTTTGCATTGTATATGTTATCAACTGGCAGGAAATACACTATACCTATGGGTCGTTCTAAATAATTTGACCTTAGTGATCAGCATGATTCTTATGTATTGCTATGTTGATTTCCTAAAATAATTGATTCACTGTCACAACACATGTTCGCACTAATGTATCTTTTTCTCCGTGGCTTGCTGTCACAGCGAACTCTCCAGTTGTGAAATTTCTGCATTCTTGTTCTAATTAAGTCATCAAGATATTAGACAAAATGTGTTTGAATATTTTAATAAGATCAATGAACTGTTTTCAATTTGAGGGCAAAAGAACCATATTTGATGGAAAAGCTGGCTATACTATTTCGATTTCTGGTGCTGTTTCATTTATACAGTAAACATATCCACACGAGTTCAACGTTTTTTTGTATCCCTTTTGGTTTACTTTTGCCTTGGACAAGTTCCTGGCCATCACTTGACTGTTAATTACTCCTAACTCTAGAATATTACCAAGATCATGAAGGTCATCAGCCGTATTAGATCTTTAGATCAGAGCAAGAAGAACAGAAAACAGTCATGTTGTAAAAACTGTGGTAAATCAATATGTATGTTTAAGCGTTTGTTTACCCTTGCACTTAGCTCTGGGCTTTTTGGCGAGCAGGAACAGAAGATTACGATGCCAGTGGACAGCATCGGCAGGTTCGCTACTCCTCCCGGTGCTGCACCACTGGCTGGATAAGATGATTACTTTCTAAGACGTTTCTCGGTGGTATAATGTTCCTTCTTCCGTATTTGATCATCAAGTTGTCGTGTTTATAATTTCCGCTGACTGAGTCAATTTCAACCCGCTGAGCTTAAAGCCTTGCATATAAGCGATTTGAAACCGAAGCTGTCTGTCAGAGTAGCCCGACGATGTACATTCTGGGAAGATTCTTGTAGTTGTAGATAAGTTGATTAAAGATGTTTCTTGAAGACGATTCTTGTGCTAAGACGATTATGCAGATATGGAAGTTGCGGTCAAAAGCTGTTTCTTGTAGAAGTTGTATTACTGTAATAGCGTGCTGATTCTTGTTGATATTCCAAAAACGACCCTTTTTAACACCACGTTAAAAACATAAAATCGATGATAGGTTAAAAATCCCTCCGTGTAAAAGTGGAGGGACCGTGACCCACTTAAAGGGCTGGAGCTTGCCCAGGAGACAGCCGTCCTGCTCGACAGCCGCTTGAAGAGTGGGATGATGATGATGATGATCTAAATCAATATTTCTTCGAAATTCGCTATGCTTTGCTTTAATAAATATGTATGTTGTTCTTGACCAATTACACTCATTACAGACTGCTTGTTTGATAGAGTTCTATTTTGATTGATATACTATAAAGTTAAGTTGTGTTTCCTATGACATTCTCATAATTGCTAAATACAATGATCACTACCGTGTATAACACGTGCGGTAGTAGATCGTCAACATAGATTTTAGACATTGGTTATTGGTACCCTTTCTAGTATCTCTCAGAACATATCAATGTATTGAATGAGGATATTCGATTTATTCTTTTTTTTAAATGATAACAGCCGATCTTCCTAAATATGCACTAGTAGTTGCTATAATTATTCCAATAATTCCTATTGACATTTGAATAGGACTTCAATAGTTAGTTTAGCTCTCCTTATATTTAAGATGATTTCGATATCAGATCATATCAGCTACATTTCCGTTCATACTGAATTTTGGCCTCACGATTTAAAACAGCCAGATTTGGCAAACTAATCACTGCTTATCCAAGAGTTATTATTTAACATACATAGGAATTTAACCATTGTATTATTTTCCTTAGTCTTGCAGTTCAACTGTTACAGTTTTCAACTTCAGATTATATTTTAACATTTATAGAATACCGTCCATAGAGTTTCATGTACTGATGCGCTGGGAAAGGACAGGAAACCTAATAAACATTTGTCTGAAAATGCTCCAGATATAATAATGATAACAATATAATTGCCTAATGATAGAATTGCTTTTCTTATGTAGGTGTTGGTCTAGATTATGAAATATCTATATATCTAAAGTTGCTGAAGATTTTATGATTTTAATGTTTACTGGTGCAGTAGATGTTCAATGCTGAAAGTTTGTTTTTCCAATTTTACAATTCTATATTAAAAAGTGGCCAAGCTTTATATTTCATATTATTGCATTATAGAATTTAGTGTTTTTATTAGGTAGAGCCCAGTTTGTGTTTTGGTTATTTGGTAAATTATCGGCATCATGTTTTAGCATTGAATAAATATTTTTAACTACTGAGTTTTCGCCTTGTTTGAGGATTTTCATCCAGTATTTTATCATATTAATTTTTCTGACAACTTGTAGTGGAACTCTTCCTAGTTCTCCATACAGTGCATTTAAATTGGTAGATTTTTTAGCACACAATATTCGTCTAAGAAATTTGGTATGTATTCGTTCGATATCGGTGGCTTTATATTCATCCCATATTCCAGAGCCAAAATTTAAAATTGATCCTACTAAGCAATCAAACATTTTGCATTTATCTTTTATAGGTAATTCAATGTTTTGAAATATTTTAAATATATTGTATAATGCAAAACTTCCGTGTTGTGCTAGATGTTTTTGAGTTTGGTTCCAATTACCTTTTTTAAATAATTGTATTCCTAAGTACTTAAATGATGTGACTGTTTCTATAAGAGTGTTATATATGTAGAAATATTGGTGTGTATGGCGTCCTTTTTCAAATATGACAGTTTTAGTCTTTGTTGTGTTTATTTTTAGACCCCATTGGTTACAATATCGTTCAATATCATTTAAAATTGATTGCAAGGCAAACGGTGATTTTGTAAATACAACTTGGTCATCGGCATATATAATTAAGAAAATCTTTAGTTCGTTGTAGTTAAAAATATCTTGTAAGTTACTATTGATGTTGTCTTTAATATCATTAAGGAAAAGCATGAAGAGCAGGCTTGAGCTTGGATCCCTTTGCTTTACTCTCATGTGTGAGTCGATAAAATCCGAATATTCCGTGTTATAAATGCTTGTGAATCTGCTTCTTTTCTTAAGAAAATAAAACAAAAATTACATTCTAGATTGAACAACCTCATATATATATCATGGGGATTTTCACTACTAATCAAGGGAATTTTGACTACCCCTCTATTTTGACCAAGGGGATTTGACCACCTTTTTAATTTTATCAAGGGGATTTTGACTACCTTGTCATTTTTAGCCATGGGGATTTTGAGCGTCCCCTGTGCTAGGCAGATAGTCATACATGTGATCCTACGACCGGAAGGTAAAATCTATTGTTTTTTAACCCCATCTACCGCTCTACCGTTTTAGGTAAAAATCTACCGTTTTGAAATATCTGCAAAATATGCATATACAAAGGTCATAAATCTCGTCACCAGCTGTGTTATATTGGTTTGTCCCGGTCACTATCTCCCTTGTCCCAATAAACAATTAAAGCAATTATCGGATTAGTCGGCACCACGCTGTGTTTTCCCTCAAGCCAAATCAACAGTGTCACTTGATCTAAAAAAAGCAGGTTCCCAAATGTTTAAAAATAGAATAGGTTCCCTGACACACAAAGGAAGTGCTAACATTGTTATCTCCCTTTGATAAAGATGACGCCAATTTGGAACATCTATAGGTGTAAACCCACCATTGATTTTTGTTCTTTATTCTATAGTAAATAATAAAAGATTGAAAGCTTGTCATTCATAGAGAATCCCAAATGAAAGAAGTGAAACTTACATTTTACTGTTTGTCAACCTCTGCACTATCAAAATATGATGAGAAAAGTAGGGGTCATGTGTCATATAAGAGATTTTTTTTCTGCTCAGCGTGTACACTGGTCACAAAGTGAAGGTGTCATCCCACCATTGATTTTTGTTCTTTATTCCATAGTAAATTATAAAAGTTTGAAGGCTTGTCATTCATAGAGAATCCCAAATGAAATAAGTGAAACCTGTCAACCTCTGCACTATCAAAATATGATGAGAAAAGTAGGGGTTATGTGTCATATTAGAGATTTTTTTCTGATCAGTGTGTACACTGGTGACAAAGTGAAAGTAGACTTCCGAAATCATGTATTCATACCCCAATTTCCAAGCATCAATTTTTTTTTCTAAATTCACAATTCAAACATGACAATGCTATCAAAATGTTCAAAATACATCAATAATGCCATTCAAATAAAAAATGAGGATTAAAATAAGGAAAATGCATTTTTAAAGAAGAAGAAATGAGGATTATTTATAACCGCCATTATGCTACTACCCCACGGAAGCACTTCCTATTTGCAATGGTGGTACTATGCCTGAAAGTAGACTTTCGAAATCATGAATTCATACCCCAATTTCCAAGCATCAATTTTTTTCTAAATTCGTAATTCAAACATGACAATGCTATCAAAATGTTCAAAATACATCAATAATGCCATTCAAATAAAAACATGAGCATTAAAATAAGGAAAATGCATTTTTAAAGAAGAAGAAATGAGGATTATTTATAACCGCCATTATGCGACTTCCTTTTTACAATGGTGGTACTATGCCTGTAAACAGTTCAAGATAGATCGATTTATGTATAATGTCAGGGCTAGAACTTGGTAATTTTATCAATATCTTATACATTAACAATAATTGGAACTGAATGTATGTAAATATTTTCTGTAAAAGTGCAAATATCAATCATATTTACATCGACTATATGTTGAAAATAGTGGGTGGGGTAAGGTATTGAGTGTTAAGTTTCAGAGTATCATTTTATAAATCAAGTCATATTATGATTCAGTTAAACTGCCTGCTAAGAAGTATCCAAGTAGGATGCTAGGAGAAATCTGGATAAGAAGACTATTATATACTAGAGTGCCTTTTGATGAGCTGCAAGCTCAACAGTGAATATCACTGAAATTATAGACAAAACATGAATAGAAATAGTTTTTTTTAGTTATTTTTTATTGTAGTTTGTACATAGACCGCAAAAATATATTGACGCTAAAATCTACTGATTTTTTATCAAATCTTCTGATTTTTAATCCCAAATCTACTGATCTGAAATCTCAGATTCAGCAAATCTATCACATGTATGGTTAGTGGTTAAGCTTTTTAATTGGCTGAATATCCCCTACATTTGAAGAAGCATACCCTCTAAAATGTTGATACATACAGCACATCTATTAAATTACATGCACCTGCATTTTGTAAAAAATGCCGAAGAAAGGCATGTAAGGTCAAGTCCATTCTAACTATGTATATATTAATATACCCAACAAAAAAACAATATACAGTTAATCTATGTGTGTATGATGACACAAAACAAATATTTCACCTAATTTTGATTAATATCATATAAAGTTCCAGCTTAACATTTTGCGCATGATGCTATTTTGTGACCTCAAGTTAGCTTTTTAAGTCCGCCAAATATTTGCATTATAACAACAGAAAATGTTGTGCTTAAGTTTGTATAATAACATTAGACACATGGTACACCAAACTCTTATGGGTTGCCTTGTATAAGGCAAAAACAATTTAATATTATATCGTATTTTAAGCCAATTATTCAATATTTCAGTTGTTGACCTTTGACCCAATGACTTATTATGTGATACTTAAAATAAACCAAAAGGTCAAAACAATCAACAAATGTCTTAAATATTAATTATATTGGTATTATTTTGTCCAGTTAAATTTTTGCTTGTGGTGACATTTGACCTTATAACTCGGTCAAATGGTCAAATATTATTTGGCAAACGATTTTTCTAATGTAGGATATAGTGGTAAACTCATTTAGACCGGTTGCGGTCTAGGAACACGCCTACACCTTATAAATTTCACCAGACTAGAAGGCAAATTATGAAATATCATATACAAAATCAATCCCATTATAAATGCAAAAACGGCAAAAATAGCAAACCATTTATATAGCGCATATGGACTCTTATCCGTTGTTACTGTATATTGTGTCGGCTTTTGTTTAGGGTCAGAAGTATAATTTTCCCGGCATGTTTGATACGTCATGTTTGCAGTTCCGTGTAAAACAAGTCGCTTCACATCAATCTTGCATCTGAATCGTTCCGTATCTCTTCCTGCAATGAATTTCACGGTCCATTTTCCCTTAGGATTCTCTCCCCAAAAGTGAACTGACATAAACGTCCAAGATAAAGACTTAGAATTATCCTGGCTTACATTCAATTTCGTCAATATAGGAGACGACGTGTTCATAGGTGACGTGAGCCAAATCTGTAAGTTGGCAATGTCTGGGCACTGCAAAATAGTTTCTAGTTGCACATGCTCTAGCCACATTACACTGGCGTTGTTGCATGTTTCGTTATGGCAACCGTTTGTAGTAATGACAATAAACTGTTTGTCGCGATATATTGTTAAAGGTTTTTTTAAATGAACTGATTTGGAGCAAACATGTTTTTCTTCAACTTTTGTCCAGTTTAATGCATATGTTTTCATTTGTTTGAAGTCCATGCGACCAAATCCTATTTGATCATTAAATTTCAACCCAGCACCATTACGCCGCAATGGAACATCTGCATGTAGAACGTCTGTATTAGCTGCCTGTACTATTATATGTTCAATGTCTCTTTTGGTAAACTCTGGATTTATCTTCAGAAGCTCGCCAATATATCCAGCACCCACTGCAGTGGCTGCGGAAGCGCCGCCAAATGAACTGGTGCATTTGCCATAGAGATCACTTGTACTGTAGCCTTCACCGACAGTTGCAGCCAAAGCGCATGGACATATTTCCTTGTTCGCTGGTAACATTCCGTTTTTCCTTATATTAGCAACAGTGATAGTGTAGACACTACTGGCGTATCCGTCAGCGTTACAGTTGTCGATATGACCATTACCACTTGGGTACACAAATATCCTGCCTAAACCTGTTCTCCCAGTATTAGCACCTGTCTTTAATGCCTCATTAGTTAATGGCAATACTTTATGAAACCCTTTATTATCGACTATACCGTAGCTGCACGAGAACACGTGAATTTCATCTAATTTATATGACAACGCCCGTGCTTCTCTGGTATCGGACAGGCTGTTGAAGTCTGTGAGCATTCTAATGCCAACAAGATAAACATTTGGGGCCACCCCTCTGTCGCAACCACGACACTCAGCAGCACCTATACGACCCATGCATTTCGTGCCATGACTCAGTGTGCTGTAAACGTGTGACAATGTTAAAATGTCGTCATTAAAATCAATACCGGGATCACCATCGTTATCAACGAAATCATAACATAGTTCAAGCGCAATAGTGTGTATTAAATTTGGATGGTCCAGATGAAATCGCGCATCAGTGACGGCTATTTTAATGTTATAATGGGATGATTGGTTTAACTGTGTTGTTGGTGCGCACGTGGAGAAAGGCCCATATATTGACCTGTTTGGCTGTTTAAAGTTCCAGCTTCTAAATGCCGGTGTTGTCTGGCCATAGCGATGTTGTGATTTACCTGCACTATTGGAAACTGTCGTTATAAACCGCTCGTAGTCTTGTTCTATGGATATAACATATTTCTGCAGTCTCATCTGCAGATGCTCAATGACAGTGATGTTGAAGGGTTCTACCGAATATTCACTGACATCTTTCTTCTGAAACACGTAGTACGTGGAGATTACCTGAACAATGAAAACATATCATACTATAAACCAATAAATCAATTATAAATCAAATGTAGAGTGTGGGTAAGTTGTACTGCATCGGGTCTAAGATCGGAGGGTGTTGGGTTCGATTTTCTGCCATGCGGTGTCATTGAGCAAGACACTTTATCCGCATATGCTTAGTATTGGTTCTACCCCGGAAGAAACGTCTCAAACTGCAGCGGTGGTCTAGGGATAGAGTGTCCGCCTCGCATTTGGAAGGTCGAAGCTTGGACCTCGCTTGGCGCTTAGTATTTAGAGGATAGTTCTAGGTCAGTTCGGTCCGATGTCAGTATAATGTTACTGGGTGGGGTATGATACCATGTGTCCGCGGCAAGGAACTTCAGTGTCGTAGCGCTTAGACTACTTCGTAACTAGACACCATCACAAAAGTATAACTAAAAAATTGTTGAAAGCGACCATACAACATAAACAATTAACCCATGAGGTCTTCGGGCGTGCTTTGTGTAAGTGATAATAACTAGCTTCGCCAAGGACGTATATCTTTATATAAGTCATTGGTTTCCCAATTGAATTTAAATAAATAAGTTTAAAACAAATCAAAAATGCTTGTTTGAAATTATATGATTATAGCCTAGCTTGCGATGTTGTTGATCCAAATAAAGATTTTGGTGTATTTATTGGAATGGTTGATGGTTTAAACTTAATCAATTAAGAATTAATGCTTAAATGCTACGAATTATTTGTGGTATGTATTCAAATGTGAAAGCATGTGTTAAGGGATGTAACTCCTATTCCGAGTTATTTGAATGTGATATTGGTTTAAAACAATGGGAATTTATTTCTCGTGTGTTGTTTTCATTATTTTAGAAGATCTAGAATTGTACTTGTGCAAAGATCCAAATTTTGGCATGAACTTGGATGACATTTCATTTCAATGCTGTTTGCTGATGATATGGTATTATTAGGTAAAAACCCTTTAAAAGTGACGAAAGTTGTTCTTCTAATAATCAACCTTTAAAAGTAGTGAATGATTTTGATCATCTGGACACTGTTTTTAATTACACTGGTTACTATTCCCTTAATCAGGAAGCTTTGGCTGGAAAGAGTCTTAAACACTTAAATATCTTACTGGCTAATACTCGTAAATATATATATTGAAACCTTAAACTGTCTGTCAATTATTTGATCCTTTGTTGGCTCAACTCTTAATTACGACTGAGAAATATAGGGATTTTCTAAATCCAAAGAAATCGAAATAATTCATCTGAAATTTTGTAAATATTTGTTAAATGTTAAAACTTGTAATATTAATCCTAATGATATGTTTCTGCTATATGTTATGTTGCCTAAGACAATTAAAACACAAAAAATTTTTTTGTTGACTTGTTGAAGACCTTTAAGTGACGTTATGCCCATCTGGCAGCATTCTATATGTTTACCGCTGAATGTTATACTAAGAGCTATTTTCGCTCCAGCCGGTTTCTTACAGTTAAAATTGTTATTGTCGCATAAAAACTTGAAGAAAATGTATTAGAAATGGAGAAATACGAATGATAAAAAAACATTTCAGTTTCGGTTCCAAACGACTTCACCATGATTCGGGCAGTTCCGTAAACGCTTAAACCATCTTATTTGCATTAAGTATTCAGTGTATTACGCCGGAAAACCCGTCAACGGTTCATATCGGCAATTAACAAAAACTTCGTTTTTATTATTTTACTGGATCAGTTTATAATAAAGAATACTATTTTGGAAGATTATTATTTCGAACTCGTGGTAGGAAGAGTTGGAAATAATGGGTCGTTAGCCATTAATTAGCACAATTTTAGACCTATATGTTTTTTCGCTTTATTTGTGCACAGTGGAAATATGTCCATACCGTCACTTTAACACAGTATAACGAAGTGCTGAACGGAGATTTTTTTAGATCATAATTGTGGCACAAGCTATTTTGTGTTGTGTTGCATTTTTCATGTAATCAAGGAATGAGAGATATATGATAATGTATGTGTTTAGTTTGTGTTGAATTGCATTCGGTCATATAGTGGAGTCATTTCGTGAAAACAATTGTGCCATTTCTGAGAGTAGCACCAAACTTGGCACAAACATAGAACAAGGTTAGCTGATTATTTTAACATCGAGATCAATTTTCACAATTACGGAAAATTCAAGATGGCCGCCAAAGTTGCGCCAAATTTGACAAAATCCATATTTGTCTTTATAATTACAGTTGTTTATTATATTTGATAGCTCTTTATGACTAATGTTATCAAGACATATTTATTCTTGTTAATGTTAACGCTTTTATTGCGAAAGAGTGTTTTAAAAAACAGAAATATGCAAAATATAGACTTAAAATCTTAAATAAAAAACAATTTCTATTATTTAAAGGTTTTATTATAATTTTGCCCAATTTTTTCATAGATATTTTACAAAATAACAGTAACATACTTTATAAACATATAAAAATAAAGTTTCTAATGATACAGAGCAAACCATTATATTGTATATGCAAAATACGGTGGGTGGGGTAAATCAATATTAAATGTATTTATTGAAATACTGATGTGACCTTATAATTTACATTATTTAGCTATCTTTACCCTGTAAATCTAACGAAATGTATTAAAGGCTCATTATTACATTAGAAAAATTCAGTGGCGTAGCTTCCTATAGGCACTGTAGGCACGTGCCTACACGTTTTTTTTCTGTGAGATCGAAACAATAAAAAATGCCAAAAATGTAATAAAAATCGGACCCCTAGATAGGCTAAGCTATAAATATGAAACAAAAAATCATTGAACATGATCCAGACATTTAAAATCATTTTTTCAATCTATTTGGTTATAAAACAGTGAATTCAAGGTTAATATTAAGGATAACCAAGCCCCATAAGAACTATACGCCTAAACGCACCTACGACAGCCTAGCTAAATATAATTTCGGGGGAGCATGAACCCAACCCGCAACAACAGTGCCTACACATCGTTTTAACCAAGTTACGCCCCTGAAATATAATGGCATTTAAGTGAGTTATATAAAAAAATATTACGATGATGTATATTTGGTTTTTTAAAATGTAAAAAAAAATACTAATTATGCCGGTTATGTTTTTAAGGTTTTAATGATTCGCTGTACTGATTCATATAATTTCTGTGCAATACAAGTATCAAAACTCAAAAGATAAATACAGCAGTCACATGTATATATACAAATATAAGTTAAGGGGGTTGATGTTAATTGTGTTTGATGTCTCAAAACTACCAGTTACAAGTTCTCGCGTATTCATTATTTTATAAATTTAGAATACAAAAGCATCATTAGTTTCATGATACACTGTTTTCATAGTCGTTTTGTCATACGCTAATAGGAAGGATCAGCTACATACTCAATCAGTGACAAATGTGCCCTTCTACCTCAATCTGTTCAGTCTGTTCGTCAGTCAGTAAACATCACAGGGCGTCTGTAATCCTTTTCAATCCCGAACAAACTACCGTTATTGCTTGTGACCAGCCTCCAACAATTTCAATACAATTGACCAAGTACATTCGAAGATACTATAAGCTAGTATTTTTTTGGAAAGCTTCACATTGGGGTGGCTTCTTTGAGCAATCTTGGCAACTGGTTTGGAGGTAATGACTGCATTAGTGCTCTGATAAAGGCAGAGGGTAAGGCCATTCCTCAAGGCCATCCACATAAAAGAACAGGTTTCGCCTATCAGGTGACTGCTTGCGCATTTCACATACGTATGTAAAATGGTTTTGGAATAAGAAATCAAAATACAGATAAAGGCAGCAGTAAACGTTTTTCTTGTTGTTTGCATCACTGCAGAATTTTTTACTGATCTGCTACCTTGAAGTTTCGTCAGGTCGCTGTAAGAAGGCAACTTCAGCTTAACAACTGTTGAACTTTTACATTGGTTCCTTGTTGACATTTATAACATGGATTTGGTTGATGAGGTAGCAAAACAGTTTGCAAATGGCAAGATTGTAGTGAACAATAAATACATCATTATTTTCTTGAGTTCAAACAAACCAAACACATGAAGAAAATAACATGCTTGTAAAATGAGATGGAGGGATGTTCTCATATGGGTGGTATTCGGGAGATGGGGAAATCAGTGAGACGACACTGGAAAATAAATGAAAAATAAATTAGAGAAAAAGAGCAAATGTTGAACAACACAAAACAGGTCAAATATGCTTAATTAAGGCCTAAAGTAAATGACGTCTGTGTGGCTATGTAAGCAATGGGTGATCCATTTGTAAAGCACTCTGGCGATATGTTTAGTATATGATATAGGTTTAGTTTATAACATTTTATATAGCTAGACTACAAAGTAAGATCAGAATGTATATGTATCACTTTGGAGTCCTTTTTCTACGTCAGGGTTGTTTTTTGAGAGACAAGAGGGTCGAGTTTGGATTCGAACTCTGGCATGAGCGGCCATTGGTATCGAAGACACTACTATCCCGCCTGTCAAGTCTTGGCTGAAAAGCAGAAAAAACACTAGTTCTTCTCCATAAAGTGAAATACTAGTATGCACATTGGATCAAATCCGACCTTTAAATTAAACCCAGTGTACAACTAAGAAAACACAATAATTATGTTATGGTAAAAATGTGTTAAAACTAAGTATAATAAGAAAATTCTCCAATGTAAGCAGATTGGTAGGGATGAGTATGTGCATGGTAGTCTTTAGAATGATCTACGATAGGAAATGGGATACACAGAAAGCCATGTGAAGCTCCAAACACCCGGGACGCATTTCTTGAGGTTGATGACAACAAGAAAGAACTTCTGGCCAGTCTCTACAATTATAGGTACATGTAGTATATGTGTTTCAAACAAGAACATTTATGGTCTGCCACTAAATGTGTATGACAGGTCATGATAGAAAGCAGTTGATACATATGTCCTGGTATTAGCAGGAAGTCGACAATTTGATTTGATTGTAAATTGGGTTGGATTTTGGAACTGGAAAAATACTTCCCATATGCAAACTGTTTCAAATCAACTTGATAAAAAGAGGACGATGTCCCTGCCAGCATTTCATTCGTTCACGATGTGTGACAATATTTCATCATTATTTAGTGGGAAAGGAAAACAATAGAGCCGTGAAAACACTAAACAATAAGGCATTTGAAACTGTATTCACTACTTTCTCTAAAGAATTTATAAAGGTTCATGCCATTTATAGAGTGATTTGTAGTTTTAGTTTAGTTTACTCTTATTTTGTTTACTTCGATTGCGAAACAAGTCCTTACAACTTTTACAAATTACATTCGAAGTCTTTCTGGGTAGAACAAGTAGTAAGCATATGCGAAAAAAGTTTCTTGCTCAAGGACACCAAACATAGCCGGGGTGGACCATGATTCCGGTGCTCTACCACTGAACCACGTACTCCACAAATAAATTGTATTTGTCCCAACAATGACTTCTTCAAATGTAAATGAGTCCTTAAAGGAATTGTTCACACATAAAGGTGACCAACCTTTATATCTATAGCTCAACTATAACGCAGCAAACGAACATTTATCAGGTATTTTCCTTTCAACATTCCAAGCCCAAGAAAAACAGATTGGGAAACGTATGGGAACCAATCTTGTCGTCTCTATACATGCTAACAAATGGTATTTCAAACGATATAAATGTACAAAGGCTAAAGAATTATGTACATCATAGTAATATATACCAATAGATGTTGGATATTTCTAAAATATTATCTTTAATTTGCTCTAGCATTGACTGATGCTGGTACATATTGTCATATTGATTTACCCCACCCACTTTAAATTGCATATAAATGCAAACTTTTCCTGTGTATAATTTTAGCAATTGTGTATCCTGCGTGTACAAGTATGTGTTTTTTTGTAGAATTCGATGAAAACGTGCGAAAGTATAAACTAATATCTAAATAACAAAAATGTTTGCTTATTTTGACGATCTTAGCCATTAATTTGCTTTTTTTCTCTTTTGGAATAAATTGTTGCAATACAACTATTAGAATATAAGTATAATTTGATAATATAAGTCACAAAGAGTATAAGATGTCATAAAATACTGTAAATATAAGGACAAACGTGAAATTTGTCAAATTTGACGGCCATTTTGGATTTTTAGCCATTTTGAAAGTGGGTCTCGGTGTTAAAATAGTCAGTTAATCTTGTTCTATGTTTGTGCCAAGTTAGTGCTTTTTTAAAAAAAACATAATTCTCTCAATAAAGTGCACCACATTACCCCACTAATGATATAACGAATGTGTATGGATTAAATGCCGCTTTATGAATTCTTCGACCTGTGATTGTATCGGTTTGCTATGTTAATCAATACCCCGCGTTGAAATACAATAAACATATATACTGCTTGTTTAATGTGGTTCTCTATTATTATTTTCTTTATTTTGCACAATAAAACGTTAATGCCTTTTTATCTATTGAGATCTATTTTTTACGGAAACATGGGTTTGTACGGTTGTGTCCTGTCATTTTTCATCACGCTTATTCGTTTATACCGAACGGAATTTAGTAGGTACCTAACCAAATGATATTCATTTGTCTCTTTTCGTTACAAACTGTAAAACACACAGGCCAACTATCTATGGGATCCAGGTGAACAGGAATGTCAATCCCATGACTTTTAAATATATCTAAAACAAAGAAGTACCTGCTTGTTCATCATTTTGAGAATCACACCCACAGATTACTCTCCCTCCACCCCACCCCACCCCTCTCCCTGACTGAAAATTACCTATTCGTACACCCACTACTAAATCGGTAAATGAGCTATGACGTAATACGGAGTAGTATTAACAAAGAATGTATGTCACGCGTCATATTTTTCGATTAAGTTGAATTTATGAAGTACATTATGTATAAAAATATTACTTTAGATTGACAAAAACAACATAACAAAAAAGAAATAAGTAAGATTTCACTTACTTTTCTGTCATAGACGAAACCAATTTTCCTAACTACACTTTTAACACTGCCCAAATATTTCAAATCCTTCAAGTGAAACATAACAAAAAGAAATTTTTGTTTCGATTTAACTTACTTTTCTGTCGTATACAAAGCCATCGACCATAACTTCACTTTTCACAATGTCCAGATATTTCGAATCTTTCAAGTGAAACTTAAACATATTAATGTAGATGTTTTCTCCTTTATTAGCAAACTCCGCAAATATTGGATCCATCGTCACTTGTCCGACGAGGAGTAGAAAAAAATTCACACACACCAACAAATAACGTAACTTCATCGTTCAGAAAATCCGACTGAAGAAGACAAAACACTATAGCAAGGAATTAATATATAGAAGTCCTTGATTAACGACTTAATGAAGTAACATGACTTGTCTTTATAACAAGACGATATATCTATTTTAAGAATACATACACGCGCTATTGAAATTTTGACAGTATAAAACACACATATTTTGAGACACGACATCTAAGATTATAAACAATACAGTACATATTGATTTATATTCAGTTTGGCACTGTGAAAACGTCGTGTATGCACTGGTAATGAAAACTTTGAAATCCGTTCAAAAGAACTATTACAGCATGTCACTGAATGCGGTATAAAGAAAACAATGTGAAACTTGATATTTCGAAAGCAAGGAAAAAGGACCGAAAAGAAACACTTTCATATGCTTCAAAAACAAATAAAACCTCTGATCGTATTCCTTTTTTAGCAAAATACCATCCTAATCTGCCAAAACTTAGATCTGTCATCGGCAAGCATTGGTCCACAATAGAATCTTCAGACAGACTCAGTCGTGTGTTTCTCAGGAAACCGATTGTAGCATACAGACGGCCTCAGAATCTGCGTGACTTACTTGTACGAGCAAAGATAAAAAGCTCTGGTGGAGGTTCTGTTGTTGAAAAATCTGGTCCTTGTGGCTTAGCACGTTGTCAAACATGTAAAATTATGCCAGAATCATCTACTTCTACAGTAGCCAATATTTCCATTAAGTGTCACGTTACTTGTAAAACGGCTAACGTCGTGTATGTAATGACATGTTCTAAATGTAGTAAACAGAAGTAATTACCTACATCGGCGAAACTAAACTGTCGCTGAGCCAGCGTGAAAATCTACATAGATCAGCAGGTTCTGTCGCTCGCCCATCCTGAACATTTCAACAGTGACGGACATTCGTTTACCGATGTAATATTACACTGCATTGATCATGATCCTGATTGGACTAACAAGCAACGCAAAGATCGTGAAACTTATTGGATTAGACGATTCAATAACCTTTATCCATTAGCGGTGGTTCTGCATAATTTGATATGTTTGAATATACTGTATTTTATATACATACATTCCAATAAAACTGTACTTCATTTCTCTTATTGGTGTATGCGGCGCAATTTTTTTTAATAAAACCAGTTGTATTTGACGTTTAAAATAAATGTCGCCGTGCTAATACTTACGTCATGGCACTAAAGAGTACACGACGTTGTGTTACGTCACGTCAGATTGATGTTTTCTTTAATAAAAACTTTACGTTTTTATCATCGTAATCGTTTGACATCTTAACATTATCATCATTTATCTTTTCATTTTCATCCCCCGAAGAAGGAATAATATATATTCCGAAAGCGCTCGGGTTTTTTAAAAATTGTTTGGGTGTATTTATCAATATATATATATATAAAGGGAGATAATTATTTTCACAACCATGGAATTCACGATTTTTGGGATATTTTCAGATGCTCACTTACAATGCATGATATATAATTATATGGAGATAATTATTTGTGAATAACCAAGACATAAATGTATAGATCAGACTACGGCAAGCGCGCCTAGCTACAATACAAACCATAGACACAATATCAAGGCCTCTGCCAAACCAATAATTTGGTGTCGACCATGACTTATATATTATGTATTTACATGAATACATCTGGACTGGACGGACAATTTACATACATGAAGTGATAGCTTGATATGAGTAAGATCAAATTAAGGATTCATGACTACTAACATGATATATAAAGGACAGATTTATATTTATATATATACTGAACGGATAAAGAAACGCAGGGCAACAAACTATGAAACGATTATTCCACTGCTTGGCCTAAAATTATGAAAACCGTTCAGACGAGTATGTTGGTCACTGTACACTCAAACCGGTGCCTAAAGTTACCCAACCGTGTAATGTACCGTGCCACATAGAGAAAATAAAAAGCAAAATACACGTGTAGAATAATGATGACAAGTTCGTCAACACATCTTGTCATACAACTTAATACTTTTGAGGTAAACACATCGCTTTCCGCTATTTACAGTCAATTTGAATCTCTTGCAAT
Source organism: Panopea generosa (assembly GCA_029582155.1). Lineage (NCBI taxonomy): Eukaryota > Metazoa > Mollusca > Bivalvia > Adapedonta > Hiatellidae > Panopea > Panopea generosa. The sequence continues at coordinate 14,013,367 of CM055904.1, forward strand.
CATGGTACGGCTGACGGAAGTGCAGAGGGGTCAGGCTATTGCATGCTAATGCAAGGCCAAAGGCAACAACAGGTTGCTATGCAGTTCGGTGTGAATGTTTCCACCATAGAACGTCTTGTCCGCCGTCTGAGAATAACCGGAAGGGTTGCCAACCGACCACGATCGGGACTTCCGCGCGTAACGACCTAATGTCAAGACAGGGCTATTCGTCTTGCCCACCTGCGTAATCGCCACGTTATTGCCACTGAAACCGCTATAGATACGGTAGGCAATCATAATCGCCACATTCACCCAAAATTTGCGAGCTCGTCTGTCCTTACGTTGGTCTGCCTCTCACTCGTGCACGTCGCATACGAGATACTGACGAGTCAGTCGATTTCACTTTGCGGTATTGATGGGTACTGTCAAATGTGCTTCAATAATTCGTGCATTATCGGTCAAAATCTAATGAAATATTGTTAATTTGTTGATAAAAGATGTTTTTTATACTTATATAATAAAATTGTATATAACATTCAAATACATAACATTAAATCACCTCAAATATTTACCCTGCGTTTCTTTATCCTTTCAGTATTTTTTAACCATGATTAAATTGAATGTAATTTTAGCTGCGGCCCCAATATTAAGACGATCAACTAAAACAAATAAAATCGTTCGACAACGTGCTTTGATGTGCACTAACCAATAACTAGTATTGTTTTCTGAGAGGCATCGAGTTTAGCTATGGATTGAACCCGAAGCCTCTGGCGTGAGCAATCAACCATCTATCTACTACACTATCGTCCCTCTAATAAATAGTTTAGTTTTCTTCTCGGCATTTCCACACATGCTATCCATGTTCCACATTGCGATCGATTCCCTTGTACTCATTTGCAGGTTATTCTGTGGACAAGCAAAGATAACCAAAAATAATACAAAAGGGTAGATAATTCTATCACAATTCCTTTCTATACTTTTGGTTAGGTCGTGTGAGCGTCCGAACATATGTAAAGACCACTTTAGAAATTGACTGCGGGTGCTGCCATATTGAAACGTCATGAAATTATTTCGAACGTTTACGGAAATGGCTTTTCAAAATAGTGCCTTATGGGATTGGGATGGTACTAAAACCAGGCCAGGTTTCGGCTGACCGACCAATTTCCGGCTGCAATTAAAAGACACATTTGTGTGGGGTGTGTAATGATTGTCGACACCGGGCCGAACAGGCCTAGAACTCTCCTCTAAATGCTGAGCGTCAAGCGAGTATCATTTTAAAAGTCTTTGGTATGACCCGGTCGGGGATTGAACCCACGACCTCCCGCATGCGAGGCGGACGCTCTACCACTAGACCACGCCGCGGTCTTAAATAATAAGTCGAACTCAACATAGTCTTGGACTTAATCTTTTTAACTTTTATTAAGGGCATAAGTCATAAAACGACCAGGTAACAATAAGAAAAATAATACTGAAAATAAAAAACAAATATTGTATTATAGTGAGTCACTCAGTAATTCTTTTATTTTTATCCAATTAGTTTAATAGGTTTAATATTGTAACCATGATTGGATATATATAACTTTTATAAAACGCTCAGTGGACTCTCTATGAGATATCCTAATGATTGACGGCCGAGTACTTGTCAAACGATATAAAGTATATTCACCAAATAGATTGATTGATTGAATATTTATCGTCATTTTTATGCCGTCGAGTGCAAACAGACGATCAGTTAACCTAACCACTGTTTCCTGGGATAAACCAGTACTCGAGCACACCCCATCTCCGTAAGTAACTGATAACTTTCCCACTTGAATCAGTGGTGAGAGTCGAATGATAATGAGACACAATGTCATATATCAATCATCACGGAGACTGTTGCCGGGCGGGGGATTCGAACTTACGACCCCTGGATTGATAGTCAGACGCGTAACCGACTGAGCTAATCGGGCCCGGCTCACCAAATATTAAAGTCATGTTAATATACATCGTACTAGATGTGTGCATTAGCGAGTGACACGGGTAAACAATTAAGAAGGTTTTAAAGAGTATACTGGAAAATACATGTCGAATGTGCTGTGTAGAAATTGAATACATGTATGTTTACTTATCCTGACAAGAATATATCATTTATTTAATGAGCTAGTTATAATGAAGGACATGAAAATACTTGTAAACCACTAACAAGAGTCATGTTTATTATTGTACTGTTTGCTAGATATTAGGAACCAGAGTTGTTGTTTAAAGGAGAATATTCTGTTAGTGGCAGTTTAGATTTAGACTCGGTGGATGCAACATGTACAAAATAAAGTCGAATGAAATATAAATAGAAAGTGCTGCATTCTGTGTTAAGTTGTCTGTGATGTTGTACAATATTTAAGTCTTGAAACTTATCTTTTTTGACGATTTTTCGCCGTTTTTCGACAAATTACTGCTGAGTTAATGAAATTTATTTTCAAATAACCATGTTCAAATTAACTGTTAAGATGATGATATGCTGAACCCATAACAATGAATATAATAATAAAATCATGAAGCTAAAAGTGTTTATTTTGTTCGAAACAAAGGACATATATTTTCTTTAAAAAACAGAGCAGTTTAATCGGTGTTGTTTTACCAATGTGGCATTCAGCACCTTATAAGAATCAGACGTATCTCCTAACTTGCACAAGGTTTGAAAAATACATTTATTTGAACTATTTTTTTGTGTGTGTTTTTTTTTAAATTGGTATATTCACAAATTAATTTAAAAAATATATAAGAACATTACAGTTAATAAGTTTGAAAATATATACGGTAAGTTTCAAGACATTTTTTTCCATATATTTTGGTTTTGAAGCAAATTTACCAGGAAGCACACACGCAAGAACAGCCATATAGTCAAAGTGACAGATATATTCCTGCCCTTTGGTTAGCCTTAAAATTAAAAACATACATCGTCAGATATCCACAGGTGTCAATTCTGATACTCTCCATCCGTCACCCGTAGGAAATTACGCTAGCTCTGCGTCGTTTTATTTAAACAGAACAAAGTACAGCTTACGTTAACAACGTCCAGTGATGTATACCATATGTTATATGTCACTGCAACGTCTTATCAAAATGGCATTTGCATGAAACGAGCGTGGCAATTGAATAACATTCCATTCATGAAATCGTGAAGGAAACAACCATATGGTTGCATCGTGGCTTGGTAGAAATGACGCAAAGCTAATTTAATATCCCGCGGGTGATAAATGGAGAGTATCGGAATGAATTACGCGTGGGTATCCAACGGTGGAAAAAATAGAGACTGTGATTTACATAAACAAACAAATATAAATGGCTCAAGACACAGTAAAACCAGCATCCATCGGTATCATTCTTGCACTTGAAACTCTTTGAAAAAAGCTGGGCTATTGGGATTTATATAAAACAAAGCTGTAATAATGTTGTTATTTTTATTTTTATTTTAGTTATAAAAATATGCGATCTACTCAGTCATGTAAACTTCAAGCACAAAATATACAGTGTATATGGCAAGACAAATCACAACATGCATAGTTACATTCATCATAGACACGTGAGTAACAAGGACACACCTATAGAATATATACACGACAAACGGGACCACCATACAGAACACAGTGATAAAAGACAGCTATGGCATTACTGAAGCTGTCGATAAAAGTATTATATATGTATCTACATTGAACACCAATACAAGGTAATTCTAAATTAAAAAAAAATCATTAGATAAAATCACTGACCTTCAAGATAAAACCAAACTGAACAGTGTTTAAAATACAGAAGTCCCAATTCCACACTACAGCATATTTTAAATGAAAATTTATATTGTAAAAACGATTCTGGGAGTAAAACTCAAACAATGCACAAAGTCCTGCATTATAATGAACATTGATAATGCATGAGCGGTTTCTTCATTACAATGTACAATAAATATGTACGAGCTCCTACATCATTATATTGACGATTCAGGGGTTTAAAGAAAATGCATGAGCTCTGGCATTATAATGAACAATGAATATGCATGTGCTCTGGCATTATAATGAACAATGGATTTTCATGAGGTACTGCATGATTATAATAAGGATTCTGGGAGTACTCAAAATTAAAAATATGCTTGAGCTCCTTTCGGGAGTACAACATGAAACTATGGAAACCATATTAGAAATATATGAAAGAAAACTGGGCTGTTTTCTCATCACTTGAAGCAGCAACTAAACAAGGTAATAGATATACAGTAGCGGACTGTTAATGCTCCTTTATCATACACCATAGTTTTGATGTTAACAGGATCTGTACTGGGACCTAGGGTTATTGTAAGGGTGGACTCTATTTCATGATCCTGATGTGCACAGGAATTTGTACAGGAATATAGTGTTATTGTTCAGGTGGAATCAATTTCCTGATCCTAATGTTTACAGGATCTGTACAGGGACCTAGGGTTATTGTTCAGGTGGAATCAATTACATGATCTGTACAGGGACCTAGGGTTATTGTTCAGGAGGTATCAATTTCAGAATCCTGATCCCTCAGTGAAATCCCTTCATTAAACTCAGACAGTCTATCACAAAAATAAAGATGGCAAATCTTACAAATGTAATGGCGACCACAGGCAGCAGATCTGGATTCCGAGTTATGATGACCTCAGGCATCAGATCTGGTTTTGGAGTAATTATGACCCCAGGCATCAGATCTGGAGTTGGAGTAATGATGATCCCAGGCATTAGATCTGGAGATGGAGTTATGATGACCCCAGGCAGCAGATCTGGAGTTGGAGTAATGATGATCCCAGGCATCAGATCTGGAGTTGGAGTAATGGCGACCCCAGGCATCAGATCTGGAGTCTGAGTAATGATGACCCCAGACAGATGATCTGGAGTCGGAGTTATGATGACCCCAGGTATCAGATCTGGAGTTGGAGTAATGATGATCCCAGGCATCAGAACTGGAGTCCTGGTTATGATGACCCCAGGCGTAAGATCTGGAGTCTGAGTTATGAAGACCCCAGGCATTAGATTTAGAATTGGAGTAATGATGACCCCGGGCATCAGATCTTGAGTAGGAGTAATGATGACTCCAGGCATCAGATCTTGAGTCTGAGTAATGATGACCCTTTGGCAGCAGATCTGGAGTCGAATTAACGATGACCCCAGGCATCAGATCTGGAGTCTGAGTAATGGTGACCCCAGGCATCAGATCTGGAGTCTGAGTTATGGTGACCCCAGGCATCAGATCAGGAGTCTGAGTAATGATGACCCCAGGCATCAGATCTGAAGTCCGAGTTATGGTGACCCCAGGCATCAGATCTGGAGTCGGAGTAATGATGAACTCAGGCATTAGATCTGGAGTCTGAGTAGTGATGATCCCAGGCATCAGATCTGGATTCAAAGTAATGATAAATCCAGGCATCAGATCTGGAATCTGAATAATGGTGACCCCAGGCATCAGATCTGGAGTCTGAGTAATGATGACCCCAGGCATCAGATCTAGAATTGGAGAAATGATGACCCCAGGCATCAGATATTGAGTATGAGTAATGACGACACCAGGCATCAGATCTTGAGTCTGAGTAACGATGACCCCAGGCAGCAGATCTGGAGTCTGAGTAATGATGACCCCAGGCACCAGATCTGGAGTCTGAGTAATGATGACTCCAGGCATCAGATCTGGAGTTGGAGTAATGATGACCCCAGTCAGCAGATCTGTAGTCCGAGTTATGATGACCCCAGGCAGCAGACCTGGAGTCTGAGTAATGATGACCCCAGGCAGCAGATCTGGAGTCTGAGTAATGATGAACTCAGGCATCAGATCTGGAGTCGGAGTAATGATGACCCCAGGCATCAGATCTGGAGTCGGAGTAATGATGACTCCAGGCATCAGAGTTGGAGTTGAAGTAATGATGAACTCAGGCACCAGATCTGGAATCGAAGTAGAACGGCCATCCTACCACAAACTGCCATCTGATCTTAACTAAAATATATTTTGGCATAGCAGCCCCCATAACCCCCTCAAACAACCAAACTGATACAACCTATAAAAAAACACCAATAGACGGAATATGACAAAAACAACAACTGAGAGTCTAAAACTTCTAATATCAATTTTCTTAGCATGTGACAACAAGTATTAATCACAAGTGCCTGACATGTATTCAACTGTCGAAAACAAAACCTGGGGTACGTCTACAAACCAGTGATGCATCCTCAAACACAGAGTCAACTCACAGAATTTAAAACTATCTGACAGTGGAAACATTAGCTAAAAATGTAAACCTATCTCAAACATGGAAACATCAGTTCACATAATTTAAACCTTTCTCACATGTGGAAACATCACCTCACAGAATTTAAACCTATCTCACATGTGGAAACATCCAACGTGTTACTTTAAGCGCTATTTACTTAAATCCGTCTTATATTGTCACAGTGATAGTTTGTTTACTTGCATTTACATGTTTAATTTTATCAAAAATAAAAAAAGTGGGAACCTGGCTGTGCCGGGACACATTGTATACAGATATCCAAAGTCATGAAGTTTTTTTTACTGGAACTAACAAACACAAATGATTCTTTATCTCTCATATAAAACATATTGAATAATTATTTTAATTTAGTTCCATTATCAGATGATTATTTCTTGCACACTGGACAAAGATTGCCACATTCTTTTACCAGGTACAAAATTTTCATCCTAGACCCTTTCATGCACTATGATGTAATGTCATGAGATGCATTCATTCATAAATACCTCGCGCTATGAAGTATTCATTCATAAATACCTCGTGCTATGACGTATTCATTCATAAATACTTCGTGCTATGACGCATTCATTCATAAATACCTCACGCCGCTATGACGTATTCATTCATAAATACCTCGTGCTATGACGTATTCATTCATAAATACTTCGTGCTATGACGCATTCATTCATAAATACCTCGCGCTATGACGTATTGATTCATAAATACCTCGCGCTATGACGTATTCATTCATAAAAACCTCGTGCTACGACGTATTTATTCATAAATATCTTGCGCTATAATAAATACCTCGCGCTATGACGTATTTATTCATAAATACCTAGTGCTACGACGTATTCATCGATGAATACCTCGCGCTATGACGTATTCATTCATAAATACCTCGTGCTATGACGTATTCATTGATGAATACCTCGCGCTATGACGTATTCATATGATATTCTTCCGCTAAATTCAATATAGAAAATGGACAAGAATAAAAAATCTTTAAAAAATCAGTTGCATTTGTATGCAAGAAAAAAGTATATTTCATTTTTTTTTTTTGGGGGGGGGGGGGGGGGGTTAGTGTAAATGAAAACTTCCGTCCCTCGGGATCACAGTTTTAACGTTACTGCCAAAATAATATTTTTAGAGGCCATTGTGTCGAGTGTGTAGAACTCTGATCCCTTTAGTGTGGCGGATGTGCAGTGGATAGAGTGTTGGCTGCTCACACTGGTTCGATCCCCAGCTCAATATGTTGGCCTCTCGGAAATAACACTCAGTACTGGTTCTACCCAGGAAGCGGAATTGAGAGTAACATTTAAGCTCTGAGCTTACTTTGCACTCGAGAAATAAAAAGAAATATTATAAACTAAACTGGCTTGAGTGGCAAACACTCTATCCACTTCCCCATTTTGAAGAGTTGAATACATTTTTTGACATTGACATATCAAGAGTACATTATATGTGTTTAGTTAAAAGTTTACAAAATATGTGATAGTCAATACACTGGATAAAGTCATGTATGTGATAGATATGTCTGATATACATTAAATAATGCGTTCATTATTTAAATTTGTGCCTGTTTGTTAGATACTTGATATGTAAATATACATATGTGATAGATATGTTTGAAAAACATTAGCTTAAAAAAAAAATAATGCGTTCATTATTTAAATTTGTGCCTGTTTGTTAGATACTTGATATGTAAATAGAGTTTTTTAATTAATATCTGTATATTTATAAATAAGAGATTTATATGCAATATTTAATATTGTTTTGTTAACTTTGTACTTGTTGAACAATCAAAATAAAGAAGTATTTGTTTTATGTACACATCAGTTATTTCTTTATACCATTAATTATGCATTATTACGGTATTAGTGATCTTTTGGTTTAAAACGAAGGAAAATCTTGGAGTAGAACCACAGTTCCTCCTCAAGTAGCCGCTGCCAACTTCCTCACAAAGTTTTGGGCCAAACTGGTGTCAAACCCATTACCACAAAAATGAGAAGCAAACGTTCTTGAGACGGTGCCTTAACCAAGTGTCTTAGTGTTTCTCTTAATATCCCTGGAGCTGTATATGTATATAGTATCTATACCACAATATGTTATTCTAGGGGTGGGGGGCTATATGAGTGATGGCAAGAACAGATCTATATATTATAATTAGTATACTTAAGTAATTCATTTTTAGAAATAAGTGAAAAATTATCAAAATTTATTTGTGTCTCTTTTAATGTAATCAATATAAACACCAACATAAGTATCAACAGCAAAAACAACAGAAGTCGCAACTACAAAACAAACAGGACAGTAGTGTAGTGGAGATAGTGTTGGCCACTCATGCCAGAGATGGCAGGTTTGATTCCCAGCTCGACCCGGTGCCTCTCTAAAAACAACACTCAGTACTGGTTCTATCCAGGAAGCAGACTCGGGGGCAATTCATATAGGCTCCGAGCCTTCTTTACAATCGAGCTAAAATAAATTGGTATAAATTAACAGAAACAAATTAGATATGTGACTTAAAATGAGTTTACTAATCCATTGGTGCATGTAATAAAAACACCAGCATCGACAACAACAACAATACGATTAATAAAACATCATACTAATCCACCCCTTCGCTGTCCTGCTCTTACAGTTTAACATTCTACTGTTGAACTGCTGTTGTACAATTGTATATAAAAACAATAATAATACAAACTAATCCACTGCAATAATAAACAATTTTATTGCCATATAAACACATATTACAATATATATCATGCATATAAGTCAAATACAATTTAAGGCAAAAGGGTCTGGCCACAAGTTCTTTCAACATTAGATACGGCCATTCCCTTTCAACTATATTTTGCAATTTTAAAGATGGTTTAGGTATATTGAAACTATATTCATGGCAGGTAAATACGAGTAGCATAATGTAATTAATGAGAACATATATATATATATATACACCGCTGACACAAACACACACAGACCCAGAAACACACACACACACGTGTGTGTGTCAATATTGTACTAATCCACTGCCTTGCTGCTACAGTCTAATATTCTATTGCTGAACTGTTGTTTTACAACAGTAGACAACAACAATAAAAACATCATAAGCATTCTCATCATCAGCAGCATTTGCATCATTATCATCAGCAGGTGTAACAGAAACAACTATGATAGTGATATTCATTAAACAACTGAAGGAGTAGAGTATCTTTGTTTCAAGACCATTTTGCGTGATCGAAACATGTTTAAACATCTAAGCAGCTTACAGTTTATGTACAAAAAATCATCTGCCTGCCTGTGGTGAATTATGAATTATTAATTTGCAAATTATGAATCCTTCGTGTGCTGTTTCATCAACATTTAGTCAGGAGATGCAAGTTTTCTATCCTTCTATACAAGTCCTTGGCAATAGAAAGTGACTTTAGACTATACTTGACAATATTTCATCGGTTGCCAAGAAAATTGTATAATGAACGCATAAATTGGGGTCAAAGGTCACTAGGTGCAGAAAAGTTAACATTTTGAATGTTTTGGTGTTTCTGATATACTCAAACACTAGAGACTTCATTTAAGTATTTATTTCAATGGAACACATCTATTTGCCTATTATAAATACCATAATCTTGCAAAATTATCTTTATATGGGAATTTCTGGACCAAAAAAATAAAAAATAATCAATTAAAGTATCAAAAAAACTTTCGAAAACTGGAGTTAGATATTATAAATTTTAAACAACATAGTTGCTATGAAGGGTTTAAACGAAAATAATCATATCGCATGTTTTTACAGACCATACCAACCTTAACAAACATTTTTTAATTAATCTGGCAATGTAACACATACAGAATAAGTGTTTGCTTGAGAGTTTATTTTCGTTAAAATAATAATCGAGTATGTTGAAGTTTATAAATGCCATTTCCAATACGATTCAATTTTTTTTAAAATAAAGATATAATTGTGTTTCCATTTAAATATTATTCAACATTGAATATATATATATAGTGAAATAAAATACCTTATACAGGCATTTAAAGGAAATAAATCAGAATTTTTTTTAAATTTTGAAATTGGCTAAAAATACATCCCCACCCCCACACCAATATACCATTCCTATCTATTATGCCTATATATACTCATTGACCCCATATTGTCAAAAGGATATCTATTCACTAGTAGTTGCTATAATAATTCCAACAATTCCTATTGCCATTTGAATAGGACTTCAATAGTTACTTTAGCTATCCTTATATTTAAGATGATTTCGATATTAGATCATATCAGCTACATTTCCGTTCATACTGAATTTTGGCTCAGATCAGTCGGATTTGGCAAACTAATCACTGCTTATCCAAGAGTTATTATTTAACATACATAGGAATTTAACCATTGTATTATTTTCCTTAGTCTTGCAGTTCAACTGTTACAGTTTTCAACTTCAGATTATATTTTAACATTTATAGAATACCGTCCATAGAGTTTCATGTACTGATGCGCTGGGAAAGGACAGGAAGCTTAATATACAATTGTGTGAAAATGCTCCAGATATAATAATGATAACAATATAATTGCCTCATGATAGAATTGCTTTTCTTATGTAGGTGTTGGTCTAGATTATGAAATATCTATATATCTAAAGTTGCTGAAGACTTTATGATTTTAATGTTTACTGGTGCAGTAGATGTTCAGTGCTGAAAGTTTGTTTTTCCAATTTTACTATTCTATATTAAAAAGTGGCCAAGCTTTATATTTCATATTATTGCATTATAGAATTTAGTGTTTTTATTAGGTAGAGCCCAGTTTGTGTTTTGGTTATTTGGTAAATTATCGGCATCATGTTTTAGCATTGAATAAATATTTTTAACTATGAAGTTTTCGCCTAGTTTGAGGATTTTCATCCAGTATTTTATCATATTAATTTTTCTGACAACTTGTAGTGGAACTCTTCCTAGTTCTCCATAAAGTGCATTTAAATTTGTAGATTTTTTAGCACACAATATTCGTCTAAGAAATTTGGTATGTATTCGTTCGATATCGGTGGCCTTATATTCACCCCATATTCCAGAGCCAAAATTTAAAATTGATCCTACTAAGCAATCAAAGAATTTGCATTTATCTTTTATAGGTAATTCAATGTTTTGAAATATTTTAAATATATTGTATAATGCAAAACTTCCGTGTTGTGCTAGATGTTTTTGAGTTTGGTTCCAATTACCGTTTTTAAATAATTGTATTCCTAAGTACTTAAATGATGTGACTGTTTCTATTAGAGTGTTATATATGTAGAAATCTTGGTGTGTATGGCGTCCTTTTTCAAATACAACAGTTTTAGTCTTGGTTGTGTTTATTTTTAGACCCCATTGGTTACAATATCGTTCAATATCATTTAAAATTGATTGCAAGGCAAACGGTGATTTTGTAAATACAACTTGGTCATCGGCATATATAATTAAGAAAATCTTTAGTTCGTTGTAGTTAAAAATATCTTGTAAGTTACTATTGATGTTGTTTTTAATATCATTAAGGAAAAGCATGAAGAGCAGGCTTGAGCTTGGATCCCCTTGCTTTACTCTCATATGTGAGTCGATAAAATCCGAATATTCCGTGTTATAAATGCTTGTGAATCTGCCTCTTTTCTTAAGAAAACAAAACAAAAATTACATTCAAGATTGAACACCCTCATATATATATCATGGGGATTTTCACTACTAATCAAGGGAATTTCGACTACCCCTCTATTTTGACCAAGGGGATTTGACCACCTTTTTAATTTTATCAAGGGGATTTTGACTACCTTGTCATTTTTAGCCATGGGGATTTTGAGCGTCCCCTGTGCTAGGCAGTTAGTCATACATGTGATCCTACCGCCGGAAGGTAAAATCTATTGCTTTTTAACCCCATCTACCGCTCTACCGTTTTAGGTAAAAATCTACCGTTTTGAAATATCTGCAAAATATGCATATACAAAGGTCATAAATCTCGTCACCAGCTGTGTTATATTGGTTTGTCCCGGTCACTATCTCCCTTGTCCCAATAAACAATTAAAGCAATTATCGGATTAGTCGGCACCACGCTGTGTTTTCCTTCAAGCCAAATCAACAGTGTAACTTGATCTAAAAAAAGCAGGTTCCCAAATGTTTAAAAATAGAATAGGTTCCCTGACCCACAAAGGAAGTGCTAACATTGTTATCTCCCTTTGATAAAGATGGCGCCAATTTGGAACATCTGTAGGTGTAAACCCACCATTGATTTTTGTTATTTATTCTATAGTAAATAATAAACGATTGAAAGCTTGTCATTCATAGAGAATCCCAAATGAAAAAAGTGAAACTTACACTTTACTGTTTGTCAACCTCTGCACTAACAAAATATGATGAGAAAAGTAGGGGTCATGTGTCATATAAGAGATTTTTTTTCTGCTCAGTGTGTACACTGGTGACAAAGTGAAGGTGTCATCCCACCATTGATTTTTGTTCTTTATTCCATAGTAAATAATAAAAGTTTGAAGGCTTGTCATTCATAGAGAATCCCAAATGAAAAAAGTGAAACCTGTCAACCTCTGCACTATCAAAATATGATGAGAAAAGTAGGGGTCATGTGTCATATAAGAGATTTTTTTTCTGATCAGTGTGTACACTGGTGACAAAGTGAAAGTAGTCTTCCGAAATCATGTTTTCATACCCAAATTTTCAAGCATCAATTTTTTTTTCTAAATTCACAATTCAAACATGACAATGCTATCAAAATGTTCAAAATGCATCAATAATGCCATTCAAATAAAAAAATGAGCATTAAAATAAGGAAAATGCATTTTTAAAGAAGAAGAAATGAGGATTATTTATAACCGCCATTATGCGACTTCCTTTTTGCAATGGTGGTACTATGCCTGAAAGTAGACTTCCGAAATCATGAATTCATACCCCAATTTCCAAGCATCAATTTTTTTCTAAATTCGTAATTCAAACATGACAATGCTATCAAAATGTTCAAAATACATCAATAATGCCATTCAAATAAAAAAATGAGCATTAAAATAAGGAAAATGCATTTTTAAAGAAGAAGAAATGAGGATTATTTATAACCGCCATTATGCGACTTCCTTTTTGCAATGGTGGTACTATGCCTTTAAACAGTTCAAGATAGATCTATTTATGTATAATGTCAGGGCTAGAACTTGGTAATTTTATAAATATCTTATACATTAACAATAATTGGAACTGAATGTATGTAAATATTTTCTGTAAAAGTGAAAATATCAATCATATTTACATCGACTATATGTTGAAAATAGAGGGTGGGGTAAGGTATTGAGTGTTAAGTTTCAGAGTATCATTTTATAAATCAAGTCATATCATGATTCAGTTAAACTCCCTGCTAAGAAGTATCCAAGTAGAATGCTAGGAGAAATCTAGATAAGAAGACTATTATATACTAGAGTGCCTTTTGATGAGCTGCAAGCTCAACAGTGAATACCACTGAAATTATAGACTAAAACATGAATAGAAACAGGTTAATTTAGTTATTTTTTATTGTAGTTTGTACATAGACCGCAAAAATATATTGACGCTAAAATGTACTGATTTTTTATCAAAACTTCTGATTTTTAATCCCAAATCTACTGATCTGAAATCTCAGATTCAGCAAATCTATCACATGTATGGTTAGTGGCTAAGCTTTTTAATTGGCTGAATATCCCCTACATTTGAAGAAGCATACCCTCTAAAATGTTGATACATACAGCACATCTATTAAATTACATGCAGCTGCATTTTGTAAAAAATGCCGAAGAAAGGCATGTAAGGTCAAGTCCATTCTAACTATGTATATATTAATATACCCAACAATAAAACAATATACAGTTAATCTCTGTGTGTATGATGACACGAAACAAACATTTCACCTAATTTTGATTAATATCATATAAAGTTCCAGCTTAACATTTAGCGCATGATGCTATTTTGTGACCTCAAGTTAGCTTTTTAAGTCCGTCAAATATTTGCATTATAACAACAGAAAATGCTTAAGTTTGTATAATAACATTAGACACATGGTACACCAAACTCTTATGGGTTGCCTTGTATAAGGCAAAAACAATTTAATATTATATCGTATTTTAAGCCAATTATTCAATATTTCAGTTGTTGACCTTTGACCCATTGACTTATTATGTGATACTTAAAATAAACCAAAAGGTCAAAACAATCAACAAATGTCTTAAATATTAATTCTATTGGTATTATTTTGTCCAGTTAAATTTTTGCTTGTGGTGACCTTTGACCTTATAACTCGGTCAAATGGTCAAATATTATTTGGCAAACGATTGTTTCTAATGTAGGATATAGTGGTAAACTCATTTAGACCGGTTGCGGTCTAGGAACACGCCTACACCTTATAAATTTCACCAGACTAGAAGGCAAATTATGAAATATCATATACAAAATAGGTCCTATTATCAATGCAGAAACGGCAAAAATAGCAAACCCTGTATATAGCGCATATGGACTCTTATCCGTTGTTCGTGTATATTGTGTCGGCTTTTGTTTAGGGTCAGAAGTATAATATTCCCGGCATGTTTGATACGTCATGTTTGCAGTTCCGTGTAAAACAAGTCGCTTCACATCAATCTTGCATCTGAATCGTTCCGTATCTACTCCTGCAATGAATTTCACGGTCCATTTTCCCTTAGGATTCTCTCCCCAAAAGTGAACTGACATAAACGTCCAAGATAAAGACTTAGAATTATCCTAGCTTACATTCAATTTCGTCAATATAGGAGACGACGTGTTCATAGGTGACGTGAGCCAAATCTGTAAGTTGGCAATGTCTGGGCACTGCAAAATAGTTTCTAGTTGCACATGCTCTAGCCACATTACACTGGCTTTGTTGCATGTTTCGTTATGGCAACCTTTTGTATTAATGACAATAAACTGTTTGTCGCGATATATTGTTAAAGGTTTTTTTAAATGAACTGATTTGGAGCAAACATGTTTTTCTTCAACTTTTGTCCAGTTTAATGCATATGTTTTCATTTGTTTGAAGTCCATGCGACCAAATCCTATTTGATCATTAAATTTCAACCCAGCACCATTACGCCGCAATGGAACATCTGCATGTAGAACGTCTGTATTAGCTGCCTGTACTATTATATGCTCAATGTCTCTTTTGGACAACTTTGGATTTATCTTCAGAAGCTCGCCAATATATCCAGCACCCACTGCAGTCGCTGCAGAAGCGCCGTCAAATGAAATGGTGCATTTGCCATAGAGATCACTTGTGCTGTAGCCTTCACCGACAGTTGCAGCCAAAGCACATGGACATATTTCCGTGTTCGCTGGTAACGTTCCATTTTTCCTTATATTAGCAACAGTGATAGTGTAGACACTACTTGCGTATCCGTCAGCGTTACAGTTGTCGATATGACCATTACCACTCGGGTACACAAATATCCTGCCTAAACCTGTTCTCCCATTATTAACACCAGCCTTTAATGCCTCATTTGTTAATGGCAACACTTTATGAAACCCTTTATTATCGACTATACCGTAGCTGCACGATAACACGTGAATTTCATCTAATTTATATGACAACGCGTCTGCTTCTCTGGTATCGGACAGGCTGTTGAAGTCTGTGAGCATTCTAATGCCAACAAGATATACATTTGGGGCCACCCCTCTGTCGCATCCACGACACTCAGCAGCGCCTATACGACCCATGCATTTCGTGCCATGACTCAGTGTGCTGTAAACGTTTAGCCATGTTAAAATGTCGTCATTAAAATCAATACCGGGATCACCATCGTTATCAACGAAATCATAACATAGTTCAAGCGCAATAACGTTTCTTAAATTTGGATGGTCCAGCTGAAATCGCGCATCAGCGACGGCTATTTTTATGTTAGAATGGGATGATTGGTTTAACTGTGTTGTTGGTGCGCACATGGAGAAAGGTCCATATCTTGGCCTGTTTGGCTGTTTAAAGTTCCAGCTTCTAAATGCCGGTGTTGTCTGGCCATAGCGATGTTGTGATTTACCTGCACTTTTGGAAACTATCGTTATAAACCGCTCGTAGTCTTGTTCTATGGATATAACATATTTCTGCAGTCTCATCTGGAGATAACCAATGACAGAGATGTTGAAAGGTTGTACTGAATATTCACTGACACCATTCTTCCGAAACACGTAGTACGTGGAGATTACCTGAAAAATGAAAATAAACAAATCATACTATGGACAAATAAATCAATGAAGTTGGCCTCATTTATAAATCATATGTAGAGTGTGGGTCATTTGTAGCGCATCGGATAAAGGATCGGAGAGTGCTGGGTCCGATTTTCCACCACGGCTATGTGTGGTGTCATTGAGACACTTTATTCGCATATGCTTAGTATTGGATCTACCCTGGAAGAAACGTCTCAAACCGCAGCGGTGGTCTAGGGGTAGAGTGTGCGTCTCGCATGTAGAAGGTCGTAACGTGATATTAGAAACTTGGACCTCGCTTATGCTAAGCTTCAGAGGATATTTCTAGGTTTGTTGGTCCAGTATCAGTATAATGTGATAGTATTTATAGTTAGAATGTACTTTAATATATTTATGCCATTTAAACCCTAATACGATAGATAGGATAGATAACGTATTCATACCTGGAATAGGTGCTTTGAAACATAGCGAGTTTCTATGGAACGCTTGAAACATTGTGAGTTTGTATGGAACGGCAGAGCTGTCTTATGTTCAGCAGTGACATATTAATGGGTCATTGTATTATCATCTTGGGTTTTCGTATCATTGTCTTTGGTTATGGGGTTATTTTGTTGGTTTGTCCTAGCCTTGTGTTTGGTTGTCATTACAATGTGTTGCCAAAACATTGTGTTGGGTTGTATAATCATTATGTTGGGTTGTCTTAGTGTTATTTTGGGTTGTATAAATAATTGTGTTAGGTTACCATAGCATTGTGTTGAGTTGTCATGACATTGCGTTAGGTTGTATTATCATTATGTTGGGTTATATAATCATTGTGTTGGGTTATCTCGTCATTATGTTGGGTTATGTAATCATTGTGTTGCGTTATATAATCATTGTGTTGGGTTATATAATCATTATGTTGGGTTATATAATCATTGTTTTGGGTTATATAATCATTGTGTTGGGTTGTCTCATCATTATGTTGGGTTATATAATTATTGTGTTGGGTTGTCTCATCATTATGTTGGGTTATATAATCATTGTGTTGGGTTATATAATCATTGTGTTGGGTTGTCTCATCATTATGTTGGGTTATATAATCATTGTGTTGGGTTGTCTCATCATTATGTTGGGTTACATAATCATTGTGTTGGGTTGTCTCATCATTATGTTGGGTTATATAATCATTATGTTGGGTTATATAACCATTGTGTTGGGTTGTCTCATCATTATGTTGGGTTATATAATCATTATGTTGGATTATATAATCATTGTGTTGGGATGTCTCATCATTATGTTGGGTTATATAATCATTGTGTTGGGATATCTCATCATTATGTTGGGCTATATAATCATTGTGTTTTGGGTAACCATAAGACAATGAATAAAAAGTAAGGTGTTTGTCGGTATTGAACTCCAGACATTTCACACTGAAATCCATGATGACGACGACATTTTCGCCAATGTAGTTTTCTAAAGCTATATAGGCTTACATAATCTATGATAGTACTGAGACGACGAATTATATAACACAATACTAAGGCAATCCAACATAATGATGAGACAACCAAACATAATGATGAGACAACCTAACATAATGATGAGACAACCTAACATAATGATTATATACTCAAACATAATGATGACACAGCCAAACATAATATAATGACAACCAAACATAATGATATGACAACCCAACATCATGATGAAACAACCTTACATAAGTATTATACAACCCAACATAATGATGAAACAACCCATCATAATAAATATATGACAGTGACCTATCCACTATGTAATTAAGTCACTAATAACCCAACACAACGATTGAACAACCATATACAATGACTCTACAACCCAACACAATGACTCTAAAACCTAACACAATGCTGGGACAAGCCAAGACAATGACTACCTAACCAAAGACATGACACGGCAACCCAAGATAATAATACAATGACCTATTAAGATGCCAAGGCTGAACACAAGACAGCCCCGGCGTTCCATTAGTTTCCGTAAAAATATTGATAGCGCCAATAATTACAGTAGCGGAGGAATGTCACAGTGCAAAATTAAATATATGCCAAGCACACCATAGCGCACAATTTTCAAATTGTATATACACATGAAACTTGAAAGTTGGTGAGAGATTACGTTTGATTATCTTAATGCTTAAAATTAGATTTGGAATATCTTTATTTTCATTTTATTGACTTCAAACTTCGTCAATATACAATATAATAATCCAGAATTAGTTTATTTGTAACTACATGTATATAAGTTTGTAAACTTGAAATTGGCAAACCAAAAACAGTTCAAATGGATAGAGATTTTCTTTTACGGATTCTTTGAGATGACAAAGCGGAGGTGACCCGTTCATGAAGTGTCCTCAATTATTTTCGATTTAAGCAGTAAAATTGCACATATCAAGCAGACCTGTTTGTTAACGAATTTCTCATAAATAAGATAAACAACAAGGACAAAATCAACCATTGTCTTGTAATGGGACCTTCCTCTTTGTGATTCAATACACTTTTCATCACTTATTGAAGTTCTAGGTGATGATGCTGATTGTCTACTGGAATATCATGAATTTATCACACCCGCGACCCCCTAGAAGCCTCACACTAGTATTATTATTCCAAATTCACGAAGCTCAGATGTTTGTATATAGACAATTATATTTATCACTTTAAATGAACATTTCTACATTAAACTGACCAATTCCATTTTAAGATATATTTTTATAAGTATATATTCAAACTAGAGAATAATATAGGCACATTAATACAACTTATGATTACTGTTCTTTTAGATGATCCCATCATTTGTGACCTACCAATAAAAGTGATCAAAATAGACGAGTTCTTATCTACAAACCATTGACATATCCACATTAAGTCACTGATTAAACAAACCAGCACAATCTATGACACGGTAACACACACATTATCACGGACAGGGAACTCTGTCACAACGTAGAGTGATTCGCGTCGACAGTTTGTCACAGATTCACGTCGACAGAATTACAATTTTTTTAAATTTTGTCACAGTTTCTAGACGATAGCGGGGACATCACCACGGATGTTTTGAATATGGTAAATATATCCATACGTATGAAGTATATGTTTTCATTTTGGGGGCAATGCAATACATTATGAGTAAAAAGCGACCAAATTGAATATATGAATATTTCTTCAGGTTTTAATCATATTAGTTTCATTTATCAGTCATTAAAATGTTCTTATATATGTTCAAAATTCACAGAAATACCACATCCAATATGATAATAATAAATATAGTCAAGTTTTGGTAATACCAGAACACGCATTTATTCGTTTATATGCATTTCTGATTTTTAAAATGTCACAGGTTTGTGATGACAGGGTAACGGAGGCGCGTCGAGCCTATTCAATGTCACGGATTAAGTGTAGACCTTTTTAAGATTGCAGATTAGTGCAACACTGTGCAGATACTGTCGTGTACATTTCGGGAGTCCCACAGAGGCTGTCCGACATTCAATATTAGCGTACTCAAAACGAAAGGTGTCGTTTTTAATACCATCTACGTCAAAAATCGATATTTAAACTGGAGAGGTAAACTTGAAACGAAATCCCCATTCTAAGAATAGACAACACTTAACTACTGCTTGACGTCATTCGGATTCTTTCTATGATGAAACTATATTTACTACGTGTATACCTATATCAAAGGCGGATCTATTCTTAAAAACCGGCGCACGCCCCCTTCCTAAACTCCTTTATTTTATTTAAATCCACTACTGAAAAACCTGTGTGGTCGTTTCAGATTTTGTGTTGCGCCCCTTTAAACTGAAAAGCTAGATCCGCCCCTGAGTCCAATATTATTGGCGATATCAATATTTGTTGTGTTGCGTTTCTTCATTTGATTTAACAACTGTGCAAATGTATAGGTTTAAGTTTATATATCCCGCTATATGATTACTTCAATCGATTTTGAATGTAAATAAATACCTCGCGTTTATATACCATGTACTGCTTGTTTAATGTGGTGTCTTGAGAAAGATTCTTCGTTTTTGCACAATAAAACGTTTTGTAAATGTACTTTTATTTATTTATTTATTTATTTATTTATTTATTTACGGAAACACGGGTTGGTACAGTTGTATCTTGTCATTATTATTACGTTTATTCGTTTATAATTTAAAGTTTAAACTTATCGATTTTACATCGATTGTGAAACAAGTTCTTAGCACAGTTACTTGGCTTGTGGCTTTGAGCGCCCCCCCCCCCCCCTACCCCACCAACCCATGAGTGTACAACCCCACTCTACAATCCGCAGTATTCAAGTTCAGCAAATATAATAACAAACAAAAAATATTTCCAAAAAAAAAATCCTACTATATAAATCCTACTATGTAAATATTTTTTTTTTGTTATTATATTCGTTTCTATGGTGATTTATTTTGCTGAACTTGAATATGGGGGGTTGGGGAGTTGGGGAGGGGGTTGTACACTCATATGGTGGGGTGGGAGTAGGGGTCAAAGCAACACGCAAAGTACCTGTGGTTCTTACCATTAAGACAAATCACGCTCAAAGTCTTCCTGGGTAGGACCAGTACTTAGCATATGCGGAAAAGTTGTCTTGCTCAAAGATACCGCACATAGTCGTCGTGGAGGACCGAACTCACGACCCTCCGATCATGGGTTCGGTGCTCTACCACTTTATATATATCAAACAGAATATAGTTGGTCCTTATACAAATAGTATTCATTTTACTCTTTTCAAATTGTAGAACACAAAGCCAAGTTTCTATCAGATCCAGGTGGACAAGAGGATAAATTCAAAGAGTTTCAAATATATGTAAAACAAAGAAGCACCTGCTTTGGTCATCATTATTGGAGGACCTCACCCTACATACCCCCCGACTGAAAATCCCCTATTCGTACACCCGCTTCTTATCTGTCAATGTGCAGTTACGTACTAGGCAGTAGTATTAACATGGAATGTATTTTACGCGACATATTATTTCCATTAACGTTGAATTCATGTAGTACATTATGTATCATGAAAAAATATTACTTTGAAATGACAAAAAAAACATAACAAAAAGATATTTTTTTTTCGATTTAACTTACTTTTCTGTCGTATACAAAGCCATCGACCATAACTACACTTTTCACAATGTCCAGATATTTCGGATCCTTCAAGTGAAACTTAAACATATTAATGTAGATGTTTTCTCCTTTATTAGCAAACTCCGCAAATATTGGATACATTGTCACCTGTCCGGCGAGGAGTAGAAAATTCACACACACCAGTTGATACTTCATGGTTCTGATAATCCGTCTGGTGAAGGACAAGATGATACAGGTATTTAATGACGCACCTTTACCTGTCTTTTTATGCAGATAATGTCTTTATATAGATATAGCGTAAGCATACATACACATACACTCGTCATTGACACCTGCGAATTTTCACTTGCGTGGGTAGCTTCGAAAATAGAAACAAAATGCATAAAAAGTTCAAGTCTCAGTCATGCTATTTTGACAGTAGAAGACAGAGATGACACTCTTGATATATATAGCCTTTCTTTAAAATCGGATGACATTTTCTGCACTAAAATTACCTGTATGTAAGTGGTGTTTTTTTAAAAATCCCAAGAATGTGTATGTGTATATATATATATATATGAACAGGGAAGTATATTTTGTTTAAACTATATTTTATTCACATAAATATACATATATTTAGAATACATTTAACAATAAAGCAGCAAGTCAACGTTTAACCAGATATGTGGAAAGGATACAGAAAAAAGCTTTAAAAGCTTGTGTAAATCTGCTTCCATAACAGTTATTTTACATTTCATGTAGACTTTATTATATTGTTCCGTAGTAATTTCAATTTAAATGATAAATGAAATAATAGTTTATTCAGAATATTTCAGATAAAAAAAGAGTATTGGTTGAAGAGAAGGAAAGAAAGAGACTTCACTGATTTTATCTTCTTTTATCGGTTCATTCAAATATAGGGGATAGGTGTTTTGCAAGTTTATGTTTATAAATTCAATTCATTCAGTATTTATTGTTTCTTACTATCAAAGATCAAATAGAGACGTGTCATATAATTATGTAAGTAAACGTAGCATCGAATAGGAAAAGTCATTATCTATTTAACTGTGTACGATACTCAAAACGTTTGGTTTTTATAATATAGTTTTGAACTGCCATAAAAATCGAGTTGTTGTCAATTAGTGTAAGAGTTCCATTGCCATACAGGAGGTCATTCAAGGAGGGATCATGTGGACAAGTTAATTTTATATCAGTCATCATTCTTTGTCTATAATGGTGAAATAGTCTGCACCTGAATAAATAATGATGATGTGAGTCCTCAATTTCACTACAAAGGCAATTTGGACTATGTTTTATTAAATAAATGTTGATTCAGATTACTGCATTTGTACGGAGTCGTGTATGATATATTTGGGCAGTTCGGTTCCCTGTATAAAAGTGATTTGGTACCTCTTGTTTATTAACACTAATATTTGATTTGAATATATTAAAGGGATTATATTGGCATATTACCGTCAATTCCCTGTCCTAAATACACACGCCCAGCATGAAGATACACTCATAACTTAGAGATATACGCGTCTAAAGTGTCTAATTGCATAACCTCTTTATTACAAACATCGGGTTTCTAAAGCCACGTTTTTTGTTTTTGTTTACATTCGCCATTTTCAACGAACCGCATTCGGGTTTCCGATCAATCATCGGATAACATCGTGAAGACTCGTTTCCGATTTCGTTTTCGAGGCTTTGTTCGGGAAGTTTACGAAGTTCAATGTAAACACTGCGCAATACTTTATTACGGGACGTATTAAAGATTTGGCCAATATTCAATAACTTTTAATATGATAACTTTCAAGTAAATAAAGGTTATACGTCAATATATAAGCATTATTTTGTGCACACTGCATACAGGAAAAGTCTGGATTAACAGCGTGTTTGTGTTACTTGCCAATATAATCCCGTTTAAGGGAAGTTGACTCTCTTATGTGTTGCGAAAGATTATTTCATTCACGCACAGAAGACGGAATTAATGAATTAAAATATAATTGAGTATTACATGAAGACGTCCTAATGTCTTGTGCATTTCGTAAGTTATAGCCAATAAGATTCCCAACATTTTCAGATAAAATTGTACATAGGTACGAAGGAGACAATCCGTTATGCATTTTGTAATAAAGGATTAATTCGTGTTTTTGTCTCCTAACTTTAAAAGATTCCCAACAGGTCTCCTTGTACAGCTGACTGACATTAAACAAATATTGAGTATTACATGAAGACGTCCTAATGTCTTGTGCATTTCGTAAGTTATAGCCAATAAGATTCCCAACATTTTCAGATAAAATTGTACATAGGTACGAAGGAGACAATCCGTTATGCATTTTGTAATAAAGGATTAATTTGTGTTTTTGTCTCCTAACTTTTAATGATTCCCAACAGGTCTCCTTGTACAGCTGACTGACATTAAACAAATAAATATAAATGGCTCCAAGTTGCAGTAAATCCAGCATCCGTCGGCATCATTCTTGCACTTGAAACTCTTTGAAAAAAGCTGGGCTATTGTGATTTATATAAAACAAAACTGTAATAATGTTGTTATTTTTATTTTAGTTATAAAAATATGAGATCTACTCAGTCATGTAAACTTCAAGCACAAAATATACAGTGTCTATGGCAAAGGCAAATCACAACATGCATAGTTACAAGGACGCACCTATAGTTACATTCATCATATACACGTGTGTAACAAGGACACACCTATAATTACATTCATCATATACACGTGAGTAACAAGGACACACCTATAGTTACAATCATCATATACACGTGAGTAACAAGGACACACCTATAGTTACATTCATCATATACACGTGAGTAACAAGGACACACCTATAGTTACAATCATCATATACACGTGAGTAACAAGGACACACCTATAGTTACATTCATCATATACACGTGAGTAACAAGGACACACCTATAGAATATATACACGACAAACGGGACCACCATACAGAACAGTGATAAAAGACGGCTATGGCATTACTGAAGCTGTCGATAAAAGTATTATATATGTATCTACATTGAACACAAATACAAGGTTATTCTAGATTAAACAAGAGGGCCAAGATGGCCCTATACCGCTCACCTGACTGACCTTGAGTCACCCAACTTAAGTAGATTATATAATACATGTACACTCAAAATTCAAGAAAGACGAGATGGGCAAGTAGTTAGAATTTTGATTTGTTTAGAAGATATAACAGATGCGTAGAAGAGTTTAAACTTAATAGAAGTTCACCCAAGGTAAATGTCAGTGAAATTACATCAAAATTAGGTCAGTAGATTCTGACAGGAAGGCTTTTGAAGTTTTTACTATAGATGCTAAGTCTTCGAACTAAGATAAAAATCCAGTTCCAGCACAAAACTAACCTGTTATGTTTGAGAATGGTTTCAAACTAAAGCATCAGACTAAACTATTGTGCATGAAACAATCCGCAGTTCCAGCACAATAAATATTCCTATGAGTTTCAAACACAAGCCTTCCCAAAGTATATCGCTTGAAAGAATCTTTGTCGCAGTGCACTCTCCCCCAAAAACAATTAAGCTCCTCCTCCAAGATTTCAATTACACTTTGACACTGAAAACCTCAAGCAGACTTCTTGCTGTGATGAAACTAGCTAAAAATATGGTATTGCTTTATTATGAAGCAGTAAACCATCCCTGTCTGAACCATAAAAATTCTGAATTTTATATTCAGAATAACACCTATTTTAAAATGGTTCAAGATATTTGAATAATATTCAAGCATTGATTATATTTGTATCATTCATCTTTTTATGATGAATTATCTTTTAAAACTTGTATCTAGTATACTTTTGTATAATAATAGCAAAAAAAAAGAGTTTATTTAACCCTTTGCTCCATAGATATGCGTTTTCCAGCACTAATCACAGAAGGCCTTTGAAAACAGTGCAGGAAGAGTTCAGATTGCTCGTAACAAGCAATCTGAACACTTTCTGCACTATTTTCCACTCTGTCAGTTAATATAAACATAAATCACCCATTGCTGATATGTGGTGAATTAATGCTTTCAATATTAGAGGTGTTCAAAGCCGTTTATATGAAGTAAAGGGTTAAAGAGTTTATATTAAGTCTTCTTATAATAATTGCTATATACAGACAAAACAGGGGAAGTAATTTGACATCAAAAACTAACCCCATCCCCTGGCTGCCATGTTTTTTGACAAATCAAGATGGCTTGAACAAACTTGGTATAGAGTCACCCAAGAAACATTTCTGTGAAATTATTTTAAAATCGAGCCAGTAGTTTCTGACAAGAAGATTTTTTAAGTTTTTACTATAGCTTATATTGTAAACTAACCCCACCCCCTGGCCGCCATGTTTTTTGACAAATCAAGATGGCTTGGGTAAACTTGGTAGAGAGTCACCCAAGGAACATTTCTGAGAAATTATATCAAAATTGGCCCAGTGGTTTCAGAGGAGAAGTTGTTAAAATCTAAAAGTTAACAACGGACGATGGACAAGAGACGACGGACACCAGGCGATCACAAAAGTTCACCTGTGAGCCTTCGGCTCAGGTGAGCTAAAAAAATCATTAGATAAAATCACTGGCCTTCAAGATAAAACCAAACTGAACAGTGTTTAAAATACAGAAGTCCCAATCCCACACCACAGCATATTTTAAAAGAAAATTTATATTGTAATAAGGATTCTAGGAGTAAAACTCAAATAATGCACAAAGTCCTGTATTATAATGAACATTGATAATGCATGAGCAGTTTCTTCATTATAATGAACAATAAATATGTACAAGCTCCTACATCATTATATTGACGATTCAGGGGTTTAAAGAATATGCATGAGCTCTGGCATTATAATGAACAATGAATATGCATGTGCTCTGGCATTATAATGAACAATGAATATACATATGCTTTGGCATTATAATGAACAATGGATATTCATGAGGTACTTTATCATACACCATAGTTTTGGTGATTACAAGATCTGTACAGGGACCTATAGTTATTGTTAGGGTGGAATCAATTTCAGGATCCTGATGTTTACAGGATCTGTACAGGGACCTAGGGTTATTGTTCAGGTGGAATCAATTTCATGATCCTGATGTTTACAGGATCTGTACAGGGACCTAGGGTTACTGTTCAGGTGGAATCAACTTCATGATCCTGATGTTTACAAGATCTGTACAGGGACCTAGGGTTATTGTTCAGGAGGAATCAATTTCAGGATCCTGATGTTTACAGGATCTGTACAGGGACCTAGGGTTATTGTTCAGGTGGAATCAATTTCAGGATCCTGATGTTTACAGGATCTGTACAGGGACCTAGGGTTATTGTTCAGGTGGAATCAATTTCAGGATCCTGATGTTTACAGGATCTGTACAGGGACCTAGGGTTATTGTTCAGGTGGAATCAATTACAGGATCTGTACAGGGACCTAGGGTTATTGTTCAGGAGGAATCAATTTCAGGATCCTGATCCCTCAGTGAAATCCCTTCATTAAATTCAGACTGTCTATCACAAAAATAAAGATGGCAAATCTTACAAATGTAATGACGACCACAGGCAGCAGATCTGGATTCCGAGTTATGATGACCCCAGGCATCAGATCTGGTGTTCGAGTAATTATGACCCCAGGCATCAGATCTGGAGTTGGAGTAATGATGATCCCAGGCATCAGATCTGGAGATGGAGTTATGATGACCCCAGGTATCAGATCTGGAGTTGAAGTAATGATGACCCAAGGCATCAGATCTGGAGCTGGATTAATGATGATCCCAGGCATCAGATCTGGAGTCTGAGTAATGATGACCCCAGGAATCAGATCTGAGTCTGAGTAATGGTGACCCAAGGCATCAGATCTGGAGTCCGAGTTATAATGACCCCAGGCATCAGATCTGGAGTCTGAGTTATGATGACACCAGGCATCAGATCTGGAATTTGAGTAATGATGACCCCAGGCAGCAGATCTGCAGTTGGAGTAATGATGATCCCAGGCAGCAGATCTGGAGTCTGAGTAATGATGACCCCAGGCATCAGATCTAGAGTCTGAGTAATGATGATCCCAGGCATCAGATCTAGAGTCTGAGTAATGATGATCCCAGACAGCAGATCTGGAGTCTGAGTAATGATGACCCCAGGCATCAGATCTGGAATTGGAGTATTGACGATCCCAGACATCAGATCTGGAGTTGGAGTAATGGCGACCCCAGGCATCAGATCTGGAGTTGGAGTAGTTATGACCCCAGGCATCAGATCTGGAGTCTGAGTATTGGTGAACCCAGGCATCAGATCTGGAGTTGGAGTAATGATGACCCCAGGTATCAGATCTGGAGTTGGTGTAATGATAACCCAAGGCAGCAGATCTGGAATCGGAGTAATGATGACCCCTGGCATCAGATCTGGAGTCTGAGTAATGATGAACCCAGGAATCAGATCTGGAGTCCGAGTAATGGTGACCCAAGGCAGTAGATCTGGAGTTGGAGTTATGATGGCCCAAGGCATCAGATCTGAAGTCTGAGTTATGATGACCCCAGGCATCAGATCTGGAGTCGGAGTTATGATGACCCCAGGCATCAGATCTCGAGTTGGAGTAATGATGACCTCAGGCATCAGATCTGGAGTCCTAGTTATGATGACCCCAGGCATCAGATCTGGAGTCTGAGTAATGATGATCCCAGGCATCAGATTTAGAATTGGAGTAATGATGACCCCAGGCATCAGATCTTGAGTAGGAGTAATGATTACTCCAGGCATCAGATCTGGAGTCTGAGTAATGATGACCTTTTGGCAGCAGATTTGGAGTCGAATTAACGATGACCCCAGGCATCATATCTGGAGTCTGAGTAATTGTGACCCCAGGCATCAGATCTGGAGTCTGAATAATGATGACCCCAGGCATCAGATCTGGAGTCTGAGTAATGATGATCCCAGGCATCAGATCTGGAGTTGGAGTAATGATGACCCCAGGCATCAGATCTGGAGTCTGAGTATTGGTGACCCCATGCATCAGATCTTGAGTAGGAGTAATGATTACTCCAGGCATCAGATCTGGAGTCTGAGCAATGATGACTCCAGACATCAGATCTATCACAAAAATAAAGATGGCAAATCTTACAAATGTAATGGCGACCCCAGGCAGCAGATCTGGATTCCGAGTTATGATGACCCCAGGCATCAGATCTGGTGTTCGAGTAATGATGAGCCAAGGCATCAGATCTGGAGCTGGAGTAATGATGATCCCGGGCAGCAGATCTGGAATTGGAGTAATGATGAACCCTGGAATCAGATCTGGAGTCCGAGTAATGGTGACCCAAGGCAGTAGATCTGGAGTTCGAGTTATGATGGCCCAAGGCATCAGATATGAAGTCTGAGTTATGATGACCCCAGGCATCAGATCTGGAGTCGGAGTTATGATGACCCCAGGCATCAGATCTTGAGTTTGAATAATGATGAAGTTTGTTTACTTGCATTTACATGTTTAATTTTATCAAAAATAAAAAAGTGGGAACCTGGCTGTGCCGGGACACATTGTATACAGATATCCAAAGTCATGAAGTTTTTTTTACTGGAACTAACAAACACAAATGATTTTTTATCTCTCATATAAAACATATTGAATAATTATTTTAATTTAGTTCCATTATCAGAGCACAGGAATATCATCTTGGTCTTTCTTGCATACTGGACAAAGATTGCCACATTCTTTTACCAGGTACAAACTTTTCATCCTAGACCCTTTCATGCACTATGATATAATGTCATGTGATGCATTTATTCATAAATACCTCGCGCTATGAAGTATTCATTCATAAATACCTTGTGCTATGACGTATTCATTCATAAATACCTCGTGCTATGACGCATTCATTCATAAATACCTCGCGCTATGACGTATTCATTCATAACTCGCGCTATGACGTATTCATTCATAAATACCTCGTGCTACGACGTATTCATTCATAAATATCTCG
Organism: Panopea generosa; assembly: GCA_029582155.1. NCBI lineage: Eukaryota > Metazoa > Mollusca > Bivalvia > Adapedonta > Hiatellidae > Panopea > Panopea generosa. Next base: position 14,042,843 of record CM055904.1, read on the forward strand.
CGCTATAATAAATACCTCGCGCTATGACGTATTTATTCATAAATACCTAGTGCTACGACGTATTCATTGATGAATACCTCGCGCTATGACGTATTCATTCATAAATACCTCGTGCTATGACGTATTCATTGATGAATACCTCGCGCTATGACGTATTCATATGATATTCTTCCGCTACTATAGAAAATGGACAAGAAAAAATCTTTAAAAAATCAGTTGCATTTATTTTTTGAGGGGGGGGGGGGTGGGGGGTTAGTGTAAATGAAATTTTCCGTCCCTCAGGATCACAGTTTTATCATTAAAATAATATTTTAGAGGCCATTGTGTCGAGTGTGTAGAACTCTGATCCCTTTAGTGTGGCGGATTTGCAGTGGAGGCTGCTCACACTGGTTCGATCCCCAGCTCAATCTGTTGGCATCTCGGAAATAACACTCAGTACTGGTTCTACCCAGGAAGTGGAATTGAGAGTAATATTTAAGCTCTGAGCTTACTTTGCACTCGAGAAATAAAATGAAATATTATAAACTAAACTGGCTTAAGTGGCAAACACTCTATCCACTTCACCATTTTAAAGTGTTGAATACATTTTTTGACATTGACATATCAAGAGTACATTATATGTGTTTAGTTAAAAGTTTACAAAATATGTGATAGTCAATACATTGGATAAAGTGATGTATGTGATAGATATATCTGATATACATTAAATAATGCGTTCATTATTTAAAGTTGTGCCTGTTTGTTAGATACTTGATATGTAAATATATGTTTGTGATAGATATGCCTGATATACATTAACTTAAAAAAAATAATGCGTTCATTATTTAAATGTGTGCCTGTTTGTTAGATACTTGATATGTAAATATATGTATGTGATAGATATGCCTGATATACATTAACTTAGAAAAAATAATGCGTTCATTATTTAAATTTGTGCCTGTTTGTTAGATACTTGATATGTAAATAGAGTTTTTGAATTAATATTTGTATATTTATAAATAAGAGATTTATATGCAATATTTCATATTGGTTTGTTAACTTTGTACTTGTTGAACAATCAAAATAAAGAAGTATTTGTTTTATGTACACATCAGTTATTTCTTTATACCATTAATTATGCATTATTACGGTATTAAAGATCTTTTGGTTTAAAACGAAGGAAAATCTTGGAGTAGAACCACAGTTCTTCCTCAAGTAGCCGCTGCCAACTTCCTCACAAAGTTTTGGGCCAAACTGGGGTCAAACCCATTACCACAAAAATGAGAAGCAAACGTTCTTGAGACGGTGCTTTAACCAAGTGTCTTAGTGTTTCTCTTAATATCCCTGGCGCTGTATATGTATATAGTATCTATACCACAATATGTTATTCTGGGAGTGGGGGGCTATATGAGTGATGGCAAGAACAGATTTATATATTATAATTAGTATACTTAAGTAATTCATTTTCAGAAATAAGTGAAAAATTATCAAAATTTATTTATGTCTCTTCTAATGTAATCAATATAAACACCAACATAAGTATCATCACAAAAAACAACAGTAGTCGCAACTACAAAACAAACAGGACAGTAGTGTAGTGGAGATAGTGTTGGCCACTCATGCCAGAGATGGCAGGTTTGATTCCCAGCTCGACCCGGTGCCTCTCTAAAAACAACACTCAGTACTGGTTCTATCGAGGAAGCAGACTCGGGAGCAATTCATATAGGCTCCGAGCCTTCTTTACAATCGAGCTAAAATAAATTGGTATAAATTAACAGAAACAAATTAGATCTGCGACTAAAAATGAGTTTACTTATCCATTGGTGCATTGCTACATGTATATTGATGTAGTAACAAACAAAACATCATTAACAGCATGTACAACAACATTAGCAACTTCTGCAGTAATAAAAACACCAGCATCGACAACAACAACAATACGATTAATAATACAACATACTAATCCAACCCTTCGCTGTCCTACTCTTACATTCTAACATTCTACTGCTGAACTGCTGTTGTACAATTGTATATAACAATAATAATAATACAACATACCAATCCACTGCAATAATAATACAATTTTATTGTCATATAAACACATATTACAATATATATCATGCATATAAGTCAAATACAATTTAAGGCAAAAGGGTCTGGCCACAAGTTCTCTCAACATTAGATACGGCCATTCCCTTTCAAATATATTTTGCAGTTTTAAAGATGGTTTAGGTATATTGAAACTATATTCATGGCAGGTAAATACGAGTAACATAGTGTAATTAATGAGAACATATATATATACACCGCTCACACAAACACACACAGACCCAGAAACACACACACACACGTGTGTGTGTCAATATTGTACTAATCCACTGCCTTGCTGCTACAGTCTAATATTCTATTGCTGAACTGTTGTTTTACAACAGTAGACAACAACAATAAAAACATCATAAGCATTCTCATCATCAGCAGCATTTGCATCATTATCATCAGCAGGTGTAACAGAAACAACTAATGATATTCATTAAACTACTGAAGGAGTAGAGTATCTTTGTTTCAAGACCATTTTGCGTGATTGAAACATACTTAAACATCTAAGCAGCTTACAGTTTATGTACAAGAAATTATCTGCCTGCCTGTGTTGAATTATGAATTATTAATTTGCAAATTATGAATCCTTCGTGTGCTGTTTCATCAACATTTAGTCAGGAGATGCAAGTTTTCTATCCTTCTATACAAGTCCTTGGCAATAGAAAGTGACTTTAGACTATACTTGACAATATTTCATCGGTTGCCAAGAAAATTGTATAATGAACGCATAAATTGGGGTCAAAGGTCACTAGGTGCAGAAAAGTTAACATTTTGAATGGTTTGGTGTTTCTGATATACTCAAACACTAGAGACTTCATTTAAGTATTTATTTCAATGGAATACATCTATTTGCCTATTATAAATACCATAATCTTGCAAAATTATCTTTATATGGGAATTTCTGGACCAAAAAAATAAAAAATAATCAATTAAAGTATCAAAAATACTTTCGAAAACTGGAGTAAGATATTATAAATTTTAAACAACATAGTTGTTATGAAGGGTTTAAACGAAAATAATCATATCGCATGTTTTTACAGACCATACCAACCTTAACAAACATATTTTAATTAATATGACAAAATGACACATACAGAATAAGTGTTTGCTTGAGAGTTTATTTTCGTTAAAATAATAATCGAGTATGTTGATGTTTATAAATGCCATTTCCAATATGATTCCATTTTTTTTAAAATTAAGATATAATTGTGTTTCCATTTAAATATTATTCAACATTGAATATATATATATATATATATATATATATATATATATATATAGTGAAATAAAATACCTTATACAGGCATTTAAAGGAAATAAATCAGAATTTTTTCAAAATTTTAAAATTGGCTAAAAATACATCCCCACACCAATATACCATACCTATCTATTATGCCTATATATACTCATTGACCCCATATTGCAAAATGGATATCTATTTAAACATTTTGCAAGTACATCACATTACATTAACATGGCATTGTAAGAATATTGGACATGCCTTCTGAATAGTCTCCTTTTCATAAATTAGATCATGTACACTTGATTTGTATTACAATTTACTAGCTTTGCATTGTATATGTTATCAACTGGCAGGAAATACACTATACCTATGGGTCGTTCTAAATAATTTGACCTTAGTGATCAGCATGATTCTTATGTATTGCTATGTTGATTTCCTAAAATAACTGATTCACTGTCACAACACATGTTCGCACTAATGTATCTTTTTCTCCGTGGTTTGCTGTCACAGCGAACTCTCCAGTTGTGAAATTTCTGCATTTTTGTTCTAATTTAGTCATCAAGATGTTAGACAAAATGTGTTTAAATATTTTAATAAGATCAATGAACTGTTTTCAATTTGAGGGCAAAAGAACCATATTTGATGGAAAAGCTGGCTATACTATTTCGATTTCTGGTGACGTTTCATTTATACAGTAAACATATCCACACGAGTTCAACGTTTTTTTGTATCCCTTTTGGTTTACTTTTGCCTTGGACAAGTTCCTGGCCATCACTTGACTGTTAATTACTCCTAACTCTAGAATATTACCAAGATCATGAAGGTCATCAGCCGTATTAGATCTTTAGATCAGAGCAAGAAGAACAGAAAACAGTCATGTTGTAAAAACTGTGGTAAATCAATATGTATGTTTAAGCGTTTGTTTACCCTCGCACTTAGCTCTGGGCTTTTTGGCGAGCAGGAACAGAAGATTACGATGCCAGTGGACAGCATCGGCAGGTTCGCTACTCCTCCCGGTGCTGCACCACTGGCTGGATAAGATGATTACTTTCTAAGACGTTTCTCGGTGGTATAATGTTCCTTCTTCCGTATTTCATCATCAAGTTGTCGTGTTTATAATTTCCGCTGACTGAGTCAATTTCAACCCGCTGAGCTTAAAGCCTTGCATATAAGCGATTTGAAACCGAAGCTGTCAGTCAGAGTAGCCCGACGATGTACATTCTGGGAAGATTCTTGTAGTTGTAGATAAGTTGATTAAAGATGTTTCTTGAAGACGATTCTTGTGCTAAGACGATTATGCAGATATGGAGGTTGCGGTCAAAAGCTGTTTCTTGTAGAAGTTGTATTACTGTAATAGCGTGCTGATTCTTGTTGATATTCCAAAAACGACCCTTTTTAACACCACGTTAAAAACATAAAATCGATGATAGGTTAAAAATCCCTCCGTGTAAAAGTGGAGGGACCGTGACCCACTTAAAGGGCTGGAGCTTGCCCAGGAGACAGCCGTCCTGCTCGACAGCCGCTTGAAGAGGCGGATGATGATGATGATCTAAATCAATATTTCTTCGAAATTCGCAATGCTTTGCTTTAATAAATATGCATGATGTTCTTGACCAATTACACTCATTACAGACTGCTTGTTTGATACAGTTCTATTTTGATTGATATACTAGAAAGTTAAGTTGTGTTTCCTATGACATTCTCATAATTGCTAAATACAATGATCACTACCGTGTATAACACGTGCGGTAGTAGATCGTCAACATAGATTTTAGACATTGGTCATTGGTACCCTTTCTAGTCTCTCTCAGAACATATCAAAGTATTGAATGAGGATATTCGATTTATTCTTTTTTTTAAATGATAACAGTCGATCTTCCTAAATATGCACTAGTAGTTGCTATAATAATTCCAACAATTCCTATTGCCATTTGAATAGGACTTCAATAGTTACTTTAGCTATCCTTATATTTAAGATGATTTCGATATTAGATCATATCAGCTACATTTCCGTTCATACTGAATTTTGGCTCAGATCAGTCGGATGTGGCAAACTAATCACTGCTTATCAAAGAGTTATTATTTAACATACATAGGAATTTAACCATCGTATTATTTTCCTTAGTCTTGCAGTTCAACTGTTACAGTTTTCAACTTCAGACTATATTTTAACATTTATAGAATACCGTCCATAGAGTTTCATGTACTGATGCGCTGGGAAAGGACAGGAAGCCTAATTTACATTTGTCTGAAAATGCTCCTGATATAATAATGATAACAATATAATTGCCTCATGATAGAATTGCTTTTCTTATGTAGGTTTGGTCTAGATTATGAAATATCTATATATCTAAAGTTGCTGAAGACTTTATGATTTTAATGTTTACTGGTGCAGTAGATGTTCAGTGCTGAAAGTTTGTTTTTCCAATTTTACTATTCTATATTAAAAAGTGGCCAAGCTTTATATTTCATATTATTGCATTATAGAATTTAGTGTTTTTATTAGGTAGAGCCCAGTTTGTGTTTTGGTTATTTGGTAAATTATCGGCATCATGTTTTAGCATTGAATAAATATTTTTAACTTTGGAGATTTCGCCTAGTTTGAGGATTTTCATCCAGTATTTTATCATATTAATTTTTCTGACAACTTGTAGTGGAACTTTTCTTAGTTCTCCATACAGTGCATTTAAATTTGTAGATTTTTTAGCACACAATATTCGTCTTAGAAATTTGGTATGTATTCGTTCGATATCGGTGGCTTTATATTCACCACATATTCCAGAGCCAAAATTTAAAATTGATCCTACTAAGCAATCAAACATTTTGCATTTATCTTTTATAGGTCATTCAATGTTTTGAAATATTTTAAATATATTGTATAATGCAAAACTTCCGTGTTGTGCTAGATGTTTTTGAGTTTGGTTCCAATTACCTTTTTTAAATAATTGTATTCCTAAGTACTTAAATGATGTGACTGTTTCTATTAGAGTGTTATATATGTAGAAATCTTGGTGTGTATGGCGTCCTTTTTCAAATATGACAGTTTTAGTCTTGGATGTGTTTATTTTTAGACCCCATTGGTTACAATATCGCTCAATATCATTTAAAATTGATTGCAAGGCAAACGGTGATTTTGTAAATACAACTTGGTCATCGGCATATATAATTAAGAAAATCTTTAGTTCGTTGTAGTTAAAAATATCTTGTAAGTTACTATTGATGTTGTTTTTAATATCATTAAGGAAAAGCATGAAGAGCAGGCTTGAGCTTGGATCCCCTTGCTTTACTCTCATATGTGAGTCGATAAAATCCGAATATTCCGTGTTATAAATGCTTGTGAATCTGCCTCTTTTCTTAAGAAAATAAAACAAAAATTACATTCTAGATTGAACACCCTCATATATATATCATGGGGATTTTCACTACTAATCAAGGGAATTTTGACTACCCCTCTATTTTGACCAAGGGGATTTGACCACCTTTTTAATTTTATCAAGGGGATTTTGACTACCTTGTCATTTTTAGCCATGGGGATTTTGAGCGTCCCCTGTGCTAGGCAGTTAGTCATACATGTGATCCTACCGCCGGAAGGTAAAATCTATTGCTTTTTAACCCCATCTACTGCTCTACCGTTTTAGGTAAAAATTTACCGTTTTGAAATATCTGCAAAATATGCATATACAAAGGTCATAAATCTCGTCACCAGCTGTGTTATATTGGTTTGTCCCGGTCACTATCTCCCTTGTCCACATAAACAATTAAAGCAATTATCGGATTAGTCGGCACCACGCTGTGTTTTCCCTCAAGTCAAATCAACAGTGTAACTTGATCTAAAAAAAGCAGGTTCCCAAATGTTTAAAAATAGAATAGGTTCCCTGACCCACAAAGGAAGTGCTAACATTGTTATCTCCCTTTGATAAAGATTTGCAAGTTCCAATTTGTAAACCCACCATTGATTTTTGTTATTTATTCTATAGTAAATAATAAAAGATTGAAAGCTTGTCATTCATAGAGAATCCCAAATGAAAAAAGTGAAACTTACACTTTACTGTTTGTCAACCTCTGCACTATCAAAATATGATGAGAAAAGTAGGGGTCATGTGTCATATAAGAGATTTTTTTTCTGCTCAGTGTGTACACTGGTGACAAAGTGAAGGTGTCATCCCACCATTGATTTTTGTTCTTTATTCCATAGTAAATAATAAAAGTTAGAAGGCTTGACATTCATAGAGAATCCCAAATGAAAAAAGTGAAACCTGTCAACCTCTGCACTATCAAAATATGATGAGAAAAGTAGGGGTCATGTGTCATATAAGAGATTTTTTTCTGATCAGTGTGTACACTGGTGACAAAGTGAAAGTAGTCTTCCGAAATCATGTATTCATACCCCAATTTCCAAGCATCAATTTTTTTTTTCTAAATTCACAATTCAAACATGACAATGCTATCAAAATGTTCAAAATGCATCAATAATGCCATTCAAATAAAAAAATAAGCATTAATATAAGGAAAATGCATTTTTAAAGAAGAAGAAATGAGGATTATTTATAACCGCCATTATGCGACTTCCTTTTTGCAATGGTGGTACTATGCCTGGAAGTAGACTTCCGAAATCATGAATTCATACCCCAATTTCCAAGCATCATTTTTTTTTCTAAATTCGTAATTCAAACATGACAATGCTATCAAAATGTTCAAAATACATCAATAATGCCATTCAAATAAAAAAATGAGCATTAAAATAAGGAAAATGCATTTTTAAAGAAGAAGAAATGAGGATTATTTATAACCGCCATTATGGGACTTCCTTTTTGCAATGGTGGTACTATGCCTTTAAACAGTTCAAGATAGATCTATTTATGTATAATGTCAGGGCTAGAACTTGGTAATTTTATAAATATCTTATACATTTACAATAATTGGAACTGAATGTATGTAAATATTTTCTGTAAAAGTGAAAATATCAATCATATTTACATCGACTATATGTTGAAAATAGAGGGTGGGGTAAGGTATTGAGTGTTAAGTTTCAGAGTATCATTTTATAAATCAAGTCATATCATGATTCAGTTAAACTCCCTGCTAAGAAGTATCCAAGTAGGATGCTAGGAGAAATCTAGATAAGAAGACTATTATATACTAGAGTGCCTTTTGATGAGCTGCAAGCTCAACAGTGAATACCACTGAAATTATAGACTAAAACATGAATAGAAATAGGTTAATTTAGTTATTTTTTATTATAGTTTGTACATAGACCGCAAAAATATATTGACGCTAAAATCTACTGATTTTTTATCAAATCTTCTGATTTTTAATTCCAAATCTACTGATCGGAAATGTCAGATTCAGCAAATCTATCACATGTATGGTTGGTGGTTAAGCTTTTTAATTGGTTGAATATCCCGTACATTTGAAGAAGCATACCCTCTAAAATGTTGATACATACAGCACATCTATTAAATTACATGCAGCTGCATTTTGTAAAAAATGCCGAAGAAAGGCATGTAAGGTCAAGTCCATTCCAACTATGTATATATTAATATACCCAACAATAAAACAATATACAGTTAATCTCTGTGTGTATGATGACACGAAACAAACATTTCACCTAATTTTGATTAATATCATATAAAGTTCCAGCTTAACATTTTGCGCATGATGCTATTTTGTGACCTCAAGTTAGCTTTTTAAGTCCGTCAAATATTTGCATTATAACAACAGAAAATGTTAAGTTTGTATAATAATATTAGACACATGGTACACCAAACTCTTATGGGTTGCCTTGTATAAGGCAAAAACAATTTAATATTATATCGTATTTTAAGCCAATTCTTCAATATTTCAGTTGTTGACCTTTGACCCAATGACTTATTATGTGATACTTAAAATAAACCAAAAGGTCAAAACAATCAACAAATGTCTTAAATATTAATTCTATTGGTATTATTTTGTCCAGTTAAATTTTTGCTTGTGGTGACCTTTGACCTTATAACTCAGTCAAATGGTCAAATATTATTTGGCAAACGATTGTTTCTAATGTAGGATATAGTGGTAAACTCATTTAGACCGGTTGCGGTCTAGGAACACGCCTACACCTTATAAATTTCACCAGACTAGAAGGCAAATTATGAAATATCATATACAAAATCGGTCCTATTATCAATGCACAAACGGCAAAAATAGCAAACCCTGTATATAGCGCATATGGACTCTTATCCGTTGTTTCTGTATATTGTGTCGGCTTTTGTTTAGGGTCAGAAGTATAATTTTCCCGGCATGTTTGATACGTCGTGTTTGCAGTTCCGTGTAAAACAAGTCGCTTCACATCAATCTTGCATCTGAATCGTTCCGAATCTACTCCTGCAATGAATTTCACGGTCCATTTTCCCTTAGGATTCTCTCCCCAAAAGTGAACTGACATAAACGTCCAAGATAAAGACTTAGAATTATCCTGGCTTACATTCAATTTCGTCAATATAGGAGACGACGTGTTCATAGGTGACGTGAGCCAAATCTGTAAGTTGGCAATGTCTGGGCACTGCAAAATAGTTTTTAGTTGCACATGCTCTAGCCACATTACACTGGCTTTGTTGCATGTTTCGTTATGGCAACCGTTTGTATTAATGACAATAAACAGTTTGTCGCGATATATTGTTAAAGGTATTTTTAAATGAACTGATTTGGAGCAAACATGTTTTTCTTCAACTTTTGTCCAGTTTAATGCATATGTTTTCATTTGTTTGAAGTCCATGCGACCAAATCCTATTTGATCATTAAATTTCAACCCAGCACCATTACGCCGCAGTGGAACATCTGCATGTAGAACGTCTGTATTAGCTGCCTGTACTATTATATGCTCAATGTCTCTTTTGGACAACTTTGGATTTATCTTCAGAAGCTCGCCAATATATCCAGCACCCACTGCAGTGGCTGCGGAAGCGCCGCCAAATGAACTGGTGCATTTGTCATTGAGATCACTTGTGCTGTAGCCTTCACCGACAGTTGCAGCCAAAGTGCATGGACATATTTCTTTGTTCGCTGGTAACGTTCCATTTTTCCTTATATTAGCAACAGTGATAGTGTAGACACTACTGGCGTATCCATCAGCGTTACAGTTGTCGATATGACCATTACCACTCGGGTACACAAATATCCTGCCTAAACCTGTTCTCCCAGTATTAACACCTGTCTTTAATGTCTCATTTGTTAATGGCAATACTTTATGAAACCCTTTATTATCGGCTATACCGTAGCTGCACGATAACACGTGAATTTCATCTAATTTATATGACAACGCCCGTGCTTCTCTGGTATCGGACAGGCTGTTGAAGTCTGTGAGCATTCTGATGCCAACAAGATAAACATCTGGGGCCACCCCTCTGTCGCAACCACGACACTCAGCAGCGCCTATACGACCCATGCATTTCGTGCCATGACTCAGTGTGCTGTAAACGTATGACAATGTTAAAATGTCTTCATTAAAATCAAAACCGGGATTACCATCGTTATCAACGAAATCATAACATAGTTCAAGCGCAATAGCGTGTATTAAATTTGGATGGTCCAGCTGAAATCGCGCATCAGCGACGGCTATTTTAATGTTAGAATGGGATGATTGGTTTAACTGTGTTGTTGGTGCGCACGTGGAGAAATGTCCATATCTTGGCCTGTTTGTCTGTTTAAAGTTCCACCTTCTAAATGCCGGTGTTATCTGGCCATAGCGATGTTGTGATTTACCTGCACTATTGGAAACTGTCGTTATAAACCGCTCGTAGTCTTGTTCTATGGATATAACATATTTCTGCAGTCTCATCTGCAGATGCTCAATGACGGTGATTTTGAAAGGTTCTACCGAATATTTACTGGCATCGTTCTTCCGAAACACGTAGTACGTGGAGATTACCTGAAAAACGGAAACAAACAAAGCATACTATGAACAAATAAATCAATTAAGTCGGCCTCAATTATAAATCAAATGTAGATAGAGTGTGGGTCAGTGGTAGTGCATCGGATATAGGATCGGAGGGTGCTGGATTCGATTTTCTACCACGGCTATGTGTGGTGTCATTGAGACAGGTTATCGGCATATGCTTAGTATTGGTTTTACCCTGGAAGAAACGTCTCAAACCGCAGCGGTGGTCTAGGGGTAGAGTGTCCGCGTCGCAAGTGGAAGGTCGTAACGTGATATTAGAAACTTGGACCTCGCTTACGCTCAGCATCCAGAGGATATTTCTGGTTACAATGTGTTGCCAAAACATTTTGTTGGGTTGTATAATCATTATGTTGGGTTGTCTTAGTGTTATTTTGGGTTGTATAAATAATTGTGTTGGGTTACCATATCATTGTGTTGAGTTGTCATGACATTGCATTAGGTTGTCTCATCATTATATTAGGTTGTATCATCATTATGTTGGGTTATATAATCATTATGTTGGGTTATATAATCATTGTGTTTGGGTAACCATAGCACTATTTACATGCTAATAGTTGATTCAATTTATTAAGACAATGAATAAAAAGTAAGGTGTTTGTCGGTATTGAACTCCAGACATTTCACACTGAAATCCATGATGACGACGACTTTTTCGCCAATGTAGTTTTCTAAAGCTATATAGCTTACATAATCTATGATAGTACTGAGACGATTAAGTGCAATGTCATGACAACTAAACATAATGTAATGACAACCAAACATAATGATGAGACAATCTAACATAATGATGACACAACCAAACATAATGTACTGACAACCAAACATAATGCTTATAAATACAACTTAACACGATTATGATACAACCAAATACAACGCAATGACAACCCAATATAATAATTATATAACACAATGCTAAGGCAATCCAACATAATGTAATGACAACAAAACATAATGATGAGACAACCTAACATAATGATGAGACAACCTAACATAATGATTATATACTCAAACATAATGATGACACAGCCAAACATAATATAATGACAACCAAACATAATGATGTGACAACCCAACATCATGATGAAACAACCTTACATAAGTATTATACAACCCAACATAATGATGAGACAACACATCATGATCAATATAAAACCCAACATAATGACAGTGACCTATTCACTATGTTATTAAGTCACTAATAATGATTATACAACCCAGCACAACGATTGTACAGCCCAATACAATGACTCTACAACCTAACACAATGTGTATATGACCAAACACAATGCTGGGACAAGCCAAGACAATGACAACCTAACCAAAGACATGACACGGCAACCCAAGATAATAATACAATGACCTATTAAGATGCCAAGGCTGAACACAGGACAGCCCCGGCGTTTCATAAGTTTCCGTAAAAATATTGACATCGCCAATAATTACAGTAGCGGAGGAATGTCACAATGCAAAACTAAATATATGCCAAGCACACCATAGCGCACAATTTTCAAATTGTATATACACTTGAAACACATGAAACTTTGTGAGAGATTACGTTTGATTATCTGAATATAGACGAATTAATGCTTTAAATAAAAAATATCTTTATTTTCATTTTATTGATTTCAAACTTCGTTAATATACAATAGAATAATCCACAATTAGTTTTTGTAACTATATCAGCTTGTAAGATACTTGTAATTGGCAAACCAAAATAGTTCAAGTGGATAGAGATTTTTTTTTACGGATTCTTTGAGATGACAAAACGGAGGTCACCCGTTCATGAAGTGTCCTCACCTATTTTCGATTTAAGCAGTAAAATTGCACATTTATATCAAGCATCATATATTATAGATAATCTGTTCAATAACTTAAATATTTCAGTTTGCCACTGTAGTGTAAAATTCTTTAATTCTAAAAATTGGTCAGTATCGGGTTATGCTAAAACATTGACGAATAAAACGGAAAATGCCGACATGTGCCGGTCATTTGGCCGATGCTCTACCACTGGACTACGTGTATTAACAAATTTCTCATAAATATGATAAACTACAAGGACAGAATCAACCATTGTCTTGCAGTGGGGCGTTCTTCCTTGTGATTAAATACACTTTCCATCATTTATTGAAGTTATAGGTGATGCATCTATTGTCTACTGGAAGATCAAAAATATATCACAACCGTAACCCGCTACAAGCCTCACATAAGAATTAATATTCCAAATTCACGAAGCTCAGCTTTGTATATAAACAAGTACTTTTATAACAATTAATGCACAGTCCTACATTTAACTGACCAATTCATTAATAATGTATATTTTTATATGTATATAATCAAACCAGCGACATATCCACATTAAGTAACTGAATAAACCATGACGCGGTAACACACACATCATGTTGATTTTAAGGAAAGTGCATGAGTGTGCTTGAGTGTTTCAAAGCAGCATTCTAATGTTGTAAAAGTTTTTTTATTGTTTTTTTTTTGTTGGTGGTTATATAAATTGATATACGGTATACAAAGCAATATGGCGGTGCTATAAGTAGCACATTTAATTTAATAATTAGGAGCTATCGGTGTATACATCTTAACAGAAAAGACACATATATATGTTGAACAGATTTTTCATATGTTACATATGAAGCCCATTCAGATGAAGTTTTCGTTAATAGTCAATAAAACGAAAATAAAAATATTTCCAAATCTAATTTAAAGCATTAATTATTTTGTGTTGTGTTGCGTTTCTTCATTTGATTAAACGGCTGTGTTTGCGAATGTATAAGTTTAAGTTTATATATGCCACTTTATGATTGTGATTATATCGATTTGTTATGTATATAAATATATCTCTTGTTTACATATACTGTTTGTTTAATGTGGTGTCTCGAGAAAGTTTCTTCGTTATTGCACAATAAAATGTTAATGTCCTTTTATCTATTTATTTATTTAAGTTTTATTTATTTATTTACGGAAACACAGGTTGGTACAGTTGTATCTTATCATTTTTATCACGTTTATTAGTTTATAGTTTAAAGTTTAAACTTTTTGATTTTATATTGATTGTGAAACAAGTTCTTTCCACTTAGACAAATCACGCTCAAAGTCTTCTTGGGTAGAACCAGTACTTAGCATATGCGGAAAAGTTGTCTTGCTCAAGGATACCATACATAGCCGTGGCGGAGGATCGAACTCATGACCCTCCGATCATGGGTTCGGTGCTCTACCACTTGATCACGTGCTCCACATATTCGTTTATATATACCAAACGGAATATAGAGTTCCTATACAAATAGTATTCATTTGTCTCTTTTCAAATTGTAGAACACAGAAGCCAAGTTTCTATCAGATCCAGGTGGACAAAAGGATAAATCCCATGAGATTCAAATATATGTCAAACTAAGAAGCACCTGCTTGGGTCATCATTATTGGAGGACCTCACCCCACATACCCCCACCCCCCTCCCCCCTCCGACTGAAAATCCCCCATTCGTACACCCGCTTCTTATCTGTAAATGTGCAGTTACGTACTAGTCAGTAGTATTAACATGAAATGTATGTTACGCGACATATTTTTTCCATTAACGTTGAATTCATGTAGTACATTATGTATCATGAAAAAATATTACTTTGATGTGACAAAAAAACATAACTAAAAAGAAATTTCTGTTTCGATTTAACTTACTTTTCTGTCGTATACAAAGCCATCGACCATAACTACACTTTTCACAATGTCCAGATATTTCGAATCCTTCAAGTGAAACTTAAACATATTAATGTAGATGTTTTCTCCTTTATTAGCAATCTCCGCAAATATTGGATCCATTGTCACCTGTCCGGCGAGGAATAGAAAATTCACACACACCAGTTGATACTTCATGGCTCTGATAATCCGTCTGATGACAGACAAGACAAAACAGTATTTAATGACGCACCTTTACCTGTCTTTTTATACCGATAATGTCTTTATATAGATATAGCGTAAGCATACATACACATACACTCGTCATTGACACCTGCGAATTTTAACTTGCGTGGGTAGCTTCGAAAAAAGAAACAAAATGCATAAAAAGTTCAAGTCTCAGTCATGAAATTTTGACAGTAGAAGACAGAGATGGAACTCTTGACATATATAGCCTTTCTTTAAAATCGGATGACATTTTCTACACTAAAATTACCTGTATGTAAGTGGTGTTTTTTCAAAATCCCAAGAATGTGTTTGTATATATATATATGAACAGGGAAATATATTTTGTTTAAACTATATTTTATTCAAATAAGTACATATATTTAGAATACGTTTAACAATAAAGCATAAAGTCGTACGTTTAACAAGTTATGTGGAAAGGATACAGAAAAAAGCTTTAAAAGCTTGTGTAACTCTGCTTCCATAACAGTTATTTTACATTTCATGTACACTTTATTATATTGTTCCGTAGTAATTTCAATTTAAATGATAAATGAAATAATGGTTTATTCAGAATATTTCAGATAAAAAGAGAGTGTTGCTTGAAGAGAAGGAAAGAAAGAGACTTCACTGATTTTATCTTCTTTTATCGGTTCATTCCAATATAGGGGAAAGGTGTTTTGCAAGTTTATGTTTATAAATTCAATTCATTCAGTATTTATTGTTTCTTACTATCAAAGATCAAATAGAGACGTGTCGTATAACTCTGTAAGTAAACGTAGCATCGAATAGGAAAAGTCATTATCTATTTAACTGTGTACGATACTCAAAACGTTGGGTTTTTATAATATAGTTTTGAACTGCCATAAAATCGAGTTGTTGTCAATTAGTGTAAGAGTTCCATTGCCATACAGGAGGTCATTCAAGGAGGGATCATGTGGACAAGTTAATTTTATATCAGTCATCATTCTTTGTCTATAGGGGTGAAATAGTCTGCACCTGAATAAATAATGATGATGTGAGTCCTCAATTTCACTACAAAGGCAATTTGGACTATGTTTTATTAAATAAATGTTGATTCAGATTACTGCAGTTTGTACGGAGTCGTGTATGATATATTTGGGCAGTTCGGTTCCCTGTATAATAGTGATTTGGTACCTCTTGTTTATTAACGCTAATATTTGATTTGAATATATTAAAGGGATTATATTGGCATATTACCGTCAATTCCCTGTCCTAAATACACACGCCCAGCATGAAAATACACTCATAACTTAGAGATATACGCGTCTAAAGTGTCTAATTGCATAACCTCTTTATTACAAACATCGGGTTTCTAAAGCCACGTTTTTTGTTTTTGTTTACATTCGCCATTTTCAACGAACCGCTTTCGGGTTTCCGATCAATCATCGGATAACATCGTGAAGACTCGTTTCCGTTTTCGTTTTCGAGGCTTTGTTCGGGAAGTTTACGAAGTTCAATGTAAACACTGCGCAATACTTTATTGCAGGAAGTATTAAAGTTTTGGCCAATATTCAATAACTATTAATATGATAACTTTCAAGTAAATAAAGGTTATACGTCAATATATAAGCATTATTTTGTGCACACTGCATGCAGGAAAAGTCTGGATTAACAGCGTGTTAGTGTTACTTGCCAATATAATCCCTTTAAGGGAAGTTGACTCTCTTATGTGTTGCGGAAGATTATTCCATTCACGAACAGAAGACGGAATGAATGAATTAAAATATAATTGAGTATTACATGAAGACGTCCTAATGTCTTGTGCATTTCGTAAGTTATAGCCAATAAGATTCCCAACATTTTCAGATAAAATTGTACATAGGTACGAAGGAGACAATCCGTTATGCATTTTGTAATAAAGGTTATTCGTGTTTTTGTTTCCTAACTTTTAATAATTCCCAACAGGTCTCCTTGTACAGCTGACTGACATTAAACAAATAAATATAAATGGCTCCAAGTTGCAGTAAATCCAGCATCCGTCGGCATCATTCTTGCACTTGAAACTCTTTGAAAAAAGCTGGGCTATTGTGATTTATATAAAACAAAACTGTAATAATGTTGTTATTTTTATTTTAGTTATAAAAATATGAGATCTACTCAGTCATGTAAACTTCAAGCACAAAATATACAGTGTCTATGGCAAAGGCAAATCACAACATGCATAGTTACAAGGACGCACCTATAGTTACATTCATCATATACACGTCAGTAACAAGGACACACCTATAGTTACAATCATCATATACACGTGAGTAACAAGGACACACCTATAGTTACATTCATCATATACACGTGAGTAACAAGGACACACCTATAGTTACAATCATCATATACCCGTGGGAAACAAGGACACACCTATAGTTACATTCATCATATACACGTGAGTAACAAGGACACACCTATAGAATATATACACGACAAACGGGACAGAACACAGTGATAAAAGACGGCTATGGCATTACTGAAGCTGTCGATAAAAGTATTATATATGTATCTACATTGAACACAAATACAAGGTTATTCTAGATTAAACAAGAGGGCCAAGATGGCCCTATACCGCTCACCTGACTGACCTTGAGTCACCCAACTTAAGTAGATTATATAATACATGTACTCTCAAAATTCCAGAAAGACGAGATGGGCAAGTAGTTAGAATTTTGATTTGTTTAGAAGATATAACAGATGCGTAGAAGAGTTTAAACTTGGTAGAAGTTCACCCAAGGTAAATGTCAGTGAAATTACATCAAAATTAGGTCAGTAGATTCTGACAGGAAGGCTTTTGAAGTTTTTACTATAGATGCTAAGTCTTCGAACTAAGATAAAAATCCAGTTCCAGCACAAAACTAACCTGTTATGTTTGAGAATGGTTTCAAACTAAAGCATCAGACTAAACTATTGTGCATAAAACAATCCGCAGTTCCAGCACAATAAATATTCCTATGAGTTTCAAACACAAGCCTTCCCAAAGTATATCGCTTGAAAGAATCTTTGTCGCAGTGCACTCTCCCCCAAAAACAATTAAGCTCCTCCTCCAAGATTTCAATTACACTTTGACACTGAAAACCTCAAGCAGACTTCTTGCTGTGATGAAACTAGCTAAAAATATGGTATTGCTTTATTATGAAGCAGTAAACCATCCCTGTCTGAACCATAAAAATTCTGACTTTTATATTCAGAAAAACACCTATTTTAAAATGGTTCAAGATATTTGAATAATATTCAAGCATTGATTATATTTGTATCATTCATCTTTTTATGATGAATTATCTTTTAAAACTTGTAATTAGTATATTTTTGTATAATAATAGCAAAAAAAAAAGTTTATTTAACCCTTTGCTCCATAGATACGCGTTTTCCCGCACTAATCACAGAAGGCCTTTGAAAACAGTGCAGGAAGAGTTCAGATTGCTCGTAACAAGCAATCTGAACACTTTCTGCACTATTTTCCACTCTGTCAGTAAATATAAACATAAATCACCCATTGCTGATATGTGGTGAATTAATGCTTTCAATATTAGAGGTGTCCAAAGCCGTTTATATGAAGTAAAGGGTTAAAGAGTTTATATTAACTCTTCTTATAATAATTGCTATATACAGACAAAACAGGGGAAGTAATTTGACATCAAAAACTAACCCCATCCCCTGGCTGCCATGTTTTTTGACAAATCAAGATGGCTTGAACAAACTTGGTAGAGAGTCACCCAAGAAACATTTCTGTGAAATTATTTTAAAATCGAGCCAGTAGTTTCTGACAAGAAGATTTTTTAAGTTTTTACTATAGCTTATATTGTAAACTAACCCCACCCCCTGGCCGCCATGTTTCTTGACAAATCAAGATGGCTTGGGTAAACTTGGTAGAAAGTCACCCAAGGAACATTTCTGAGAAATTATATCAAAATTGGCCCAGTGGTTTCAGAGGAGAAGTTGTTAAAAGCTAAAAGTAAACAACGGACGATGGACAACAGACGACGGACACCAGGCGATCACAAAAGTTCACCTGTGAGCCTTCGGCTCAGGTGAGCTAAAAAAATCATTAGATAAAATCACTGGCCTTCAAGATAAAACCAAACTGAACAGTGTTTAAAATACAGAAGTCCCAATTCCACACCACAGCATATTTTAAAAGAAAATTTATATTGTAATAAGGATTCTAGGAGTAAAACTCAAATAATGCACAAAGTCCTGCATTATAATGAACATTGATAATGCATGAGCAGTTTCTTCATTATAATGAACAATAAATATGTACAAGCTCCTACATCATTATATTGACGATTCAGGGGTTTAAAGAATATGCATGAGCTCTGGCATTATAATGAACAATGAATATGCATGTGCTCTGGCATTATAATGAACAATGAATATACATATGCTCTGGCATTATAATGAACAATGGATATTCATGAGGTACTTTATCATACACCATAGTTTTGGTGATTACAAGATCTGTACAGGGACATATAGTTATTGTTAGGGTGGAATCAATTTCAGGATCCTAATGTTTACAGGATCTGTACAGGGACCTAGGGTTATTGTTCAGGTGGAATCAATTTCATGATCCTGATGTTTACAGGATCTGTACAGGGACCTAGGGTTACTGTTCAGGTGGAATCAACTTCATGATCCTAATGTTTACAGGATCTGTACAGGGACCTAGGGTTATTGTTCAGGTGGAATCATAGTTTTGATGTTTACAGGATCTGTACAGGGACCTAGGGTTATTGTTCAGGTGGAATCAATTACAGGATCTGTACAGGGACCTAGGGTTATTGTTCAGGAGGAATCAATTTCAGGATCCTGATCCCTCAGTGAAATCCCTTCATTAAACTCAGACTGTCTATCACAAAAATAAAGATGGCAAATCTTACAAATGTAATGGCGACCCCAGGCAGCAGATCTGGATTCCGAGTTATGATGACCCCAGGCATCAGATCTGGTGTTCGAGTAATTATGACCCCAGGCATCAGATCTGGAGTTGGAGTAATGATGATCCCAGGCATCAGATCTGGAGATGGAGATATGATGACCCCAGGTATCAGATCTGGAGTTGAAGTAATGATGACCCAAGGCATCAGATCTGGAGCTGGATTAATGATGATCCCAGGCATCAGATCTGGAGTCTGAGTAATGATGACCCCAGGAATCAGATCTGAGTCTGAGTAATGGTGACCCAAGGCATCAGATCTGGAATCCGAGTTATAATGACCCCAGGCATCAGATC